>PVJC01001073.1:0-101845 GCA_004026665.1 Murina feae
AAGGCAGCCTTCTAACTACTAACGAAGCCTCCTCTGCTTCACCTCGCAGCGTCTATAATGAAACAATTGTTACTTTTACTGGTTAGGCCGGAGCTGCTCTTTCCTTCAGCTCCGGAGGATTCTATGATTGTTACAATGTTTCAAAAAGCTGTGTTTCGCTAGAGGCAGTTTAATCGGAGCTGAGCTGAGGGGCGCAGCTCCACTTTCGCTTCTGCCGCAATGGAAAGGGCTGTTTACTCAGGTCCGGGAGTGGCGGCCGCCATGTTGGCTGGGCTAATTTGCATACAGCCGCTCTGATTGGCTGGTGGGCGTGGCTTACCCTGTCTCGGAGAAACGGTTAATTTTAATATTTCGCTTTTATTAGTTTAGATATATCTTTAATGAGACCTTTAAAAAATTAAGCAAACTTTATTCCATCTTCCTCCTCCTCCTCTTTAAACTGGGATGCAGTGAAAACTTTAGGCCAACTGAGGACTTGGTGAGTTACAGTTCTGTTAACAGACAAACTGTTTCAGGCCTTAGAGACTGAAGGCAGACTGCATTCTGACTCCAGCCCTTCTGAGGGCCCCATCTCTCCCCAGGAAGGCACTTACAAGCTTATTGGTTTTGTGAACCAGTTAGCAGTTCATTACAGCCACCTTGGGAACCTCATCCCCAAAGACTCCGATGAAGGACGGCGGCAGCACTACCAGGATGAGTTAGTAACAGGTAGGCCTCTGGGCAGCCTGAGGCTGCAGCCTGGTCCCCTTTCTCTGGTTACTCTAGGGAGTACACTGCTACATCAGAAATCTTCAGAGTGTCTACTTATGTAAAATCCAACAGCCGGCTGCCCTGGATAGGTCTGGAAGCTAAGCCATGAGGCTCAGGCCGAGAAGAACCCTTGGGCAGGTGGAGTCTGAAAGGCAGGAACCCAGAAGGCCTGCCCTGCCAGGGGATGGGGAAGTGGGCTTGAACTTGGAGCTCATTAGCAATTATCCTACCAAGGTTCTCAGGAGTCTGCCAGGTTGGTGTATTCAGACACAGAAATCCTTGAAGAAGAAGAAGAGGCCAAGGAAGGAGAAGCTGAAGCTGGGAGTCAAACAGATATACCTGCAGCCGAGGTACACTATAGTATCACTCTCCAACCTACCTACCCCTTCCCACTCCAGCTATAGATGGAGGCTTTGGGGCTGACTTATTGCGGGGGAGAGGGGAGCAGTGGGAGGAGGAGCTAAAAGTGAGAAGTCAGAGGTTGCAAGTACCAGTGCCTCTGGCATCATCATCCTGTCCCACTACCATCCTATTCCAGGATGTGACTTCTCCCCACTCCCCATTCCCTGCCACCTTTTGCTCATGGCTAAGTCCTGATCCTGTGGGTCTCTCTCTCCCCACCCTCTGCCAGGCATCTGAAAAAGTGATTGAAGAAGAATTGATGGCTCCTAAGCAGCCCAAGGAGGCTAAGCTCACCAACCAGTTCAACTTCAGTGAGAGAGCCTCACAGACCTTCAACAACCCTCTCCGGGTACAGCCCCCACCCCAGCCCCCTTTATCTCACAACTCTGCACTGTGCATGGGAGGGGAGGGAAGAAGCAGGCCTGGCCTCAGCCTCAACTTCAGCCTGGCAGGGTGACATGGAAGGCACCATGGTTACCTTCTCCAAGAAGAGCTGGGAACATGTGTCTATGTGTCTGTAAGTCATCCAAGCAGGAGTTCAGAGGGAGCAACAAGGAGACTGAAGCCCTCCACTAAGACAGTGAAACTTGAATTGGCCCTGAAGAGGTCAGAATCTGGGGAAGAGACAGGAGGCCAGAATGTTCCAGGAGGTGAGGCTAGGTGCCAGTTTGACCAAAGGTGACAGTCTTTGTGACAGACTAGCTGAAGGGGCCTAGACAAGTTCCCTGGCTTGTAAGCGTGATGGACCTGAGCACCAGGCTGAAAGAACCTCTCAGGAATTCAGGCGAGAGACTACAGAAATGAATATGCAGGGCAGAGGCCTATAGGGTGGGTTTTTGGCAGCTCTTAATTGCCCTTTGTAGTCCCTATGCTGGCAATTGGAAATCTAGGTGGTACACAATGGGAGGGAGTATATTCTCCTGGTGGAGCCAGAGACCCCAGTGTTAGGCAGAAGCCTTCTCAGGGTGCGGGTTATTAATTAGCTCAACGGCATGCCAGAGGCAGACCTCTTTGTCCTGGTCTGGAGCTGCCACGGGCCTGATTTCTTACAGGTCTGTCCATACCCCACTTGGAGTTTTTATTGGTTGAAACTGGCACAATCAGGCTTCACTACCCCTGCTTTCTAGCCTAGGCTTCTTCTGAATGAGGCCTGGGTGGGAAATGTAGGCTTTTACCGCATCATCTGGTACTTTTCACTTCCCTGGCTCTGGCCCTGGCCCTCTTTACTTTCCCTGTTCTGTGTCCAAACCTGCCCTCAGCCCCAGCAGAAATGCTTCACTCATGGACATTTGGGACTTAAATAAATGAGTAGGAGCTAGGGGCTTCTTGTAGGTTTCCTGTTGTCATTGTTCTCTAGGACCGAGAATGCCAGATGGAACCTCCTCCCAGGACAAACTTTTCAGCCACGGCCAATCAGGTGAGACCCTGAACCAGTCTAAAAATCATCACCTTTCCCTATCCCCCCGCCCTGTTACCCATGCATATTTTTCTGTCTTGGCAACAAAGGAGACTGGTATGGTCAAAGATTCCTCTGACCGTCTGCCCTCCTGATCCATCCACCTTCCTGCTCCTTGTTTAGTCTCTGAACACCATGCACATGAGACGCTAGGCTCCCACCCAGCAATCTCTAGATCAGACAGCAGAAGCCCACCCAGTGAGCCCTGGATCAGTCACATGCCCACCCAGGGCAAGGCTGACCAAGGGGGAAGGAGACACGGCTTCCAGAAAGTTCCTCTAAGACAGGGAAAACATGTGTTCCCATGGACTCTCTGTAACCCATGGCACCCCATGGCTGTCTGAAGCATTAACAGTCTAACCCTGCCCTTCCAACAAACTTCAGTGTTCCTGCCGACCCTCCTCCCCACCTCCCCCAGGTCCTACTGGATAGGCAGGCTGACTTGGACAGGATATGGTGCTGAGAGACCTGAGTTCAGGCCCCAACTTTGCTCTCATACTGTAACATCCTGACCAAAGCATGTCATCCTTAATGCCTGTTTCTTCCCCAGTCGAGTGAGGATCACAAGGAGCCTAACAGGGTTGTTGAAAGGCTCAGACTGAGATATCATTGAAGTACATTGCAGGGCAGAGTACTGGCCTATAGGTGAATTATTAAATGGAAGATGTACCTATCTGGCCTCCAGGTGGCAGTGATGGCCCAACTCTGGAGAGCACACAGTGTGATCTAGGCCATTTGCCCGGCCTCAAGCCCTTGCTGCTTCCTCTGCTACTATCCTTGGGCTTCTCTTCCTGTCAGATACAGTTAGCAGGGGTTCCCTAACTTTTTATCTTTTTTTTTTTTTAATTCTGAGAAGGTATGGCCAGTGCTGTAGACAGCCAGCCTGAGCCAATAAGTTTATCCCATCTCCATGGGGGATTTTTTTTTTTAATTTCCTAGTTCATAGTTGTATAAATCAACAACAACAAAATAATGTGAGCTAGCCTGATATTTGCGCATTTGTTTTGCTTGGTGGGGATTGTAGGCTGGAACAATACTGATCTCCAGCTGACAACCAAGCCCTGGGCTGCAGGATGGAAAGCTCAGCCCAGAGATGTCCTGAGAAATCCTTCATTCCTGTCCTAGGCTGGAAGGGAAGACAGATGTTGAAATATAGAATTATAGTGGGCCTAGTACAGTGAACCACCATGTGGAGGCATGTGACAGGGGGTGGTGTGATCAACTCCTCAAGACCTAAAGGCTGAAGAGGACCTGACTGGCTGAAGTTTTTCCCTGCATTGATCTTTCTCATTTTGCTCTTTCCTAGTGGGAGATTTATGATGCCTACGTAGAGGAAATTGAGAAGCAGGAAAAGACCAAAGAGAAGGAGAAGACAAAGACACCAGTGGCTAAAAAAATGGGGACGATGGCCATGAGGAAGATGACATCTCTGGAGTCCCAGGTTTGGTGAGGGTTACCATGGCTCTGTTAGAGAATGATTGAGTTGGACCTTAACCCCTAGGTAGACATAAGCCTGGCTATCTGGGAGGACTTCACAGACAGGCAAAGAGTGGGGCTAATTTTTAAGTATGAATAGTTCTTTCCTTGTGAGAAGATGTGAGGAGAGCTAAAACTGCCTCTGGCATTCCACACCTCCCCCAAATTTTATATAGATCTGGAGGCTAGGAGAAATTCAATATTGTCGGGCTAAGAGACAACAGAAGATAGGAATGCTATTGAAAACCTGATGTACACCCTGGAAGAGTTGGGTAATTTTCTCAGGGTAAGGTGGGATGTGAAAATAGGGGACCTTCTCCATGGTCAGGGGCACAAGAGGTTTGGGACAGTGATTTGCTTTGACTTTTGGTCCTTGGGTATATTTGCACTCAATTATTAGGTGAGTCTTCAGGATCAGAAGCCAGTCAGAGGTCCTGAAAGTACTAGCAAATCCAGGCCAATGGGTGTGGCCATTCTGGGATGGATTTACCATGAAGAGGCATGTAGAAGTTGTTACAGAGGTCATGATTAGGGGGCTCACTGTGGATGTAGTCAACATAGGTTTAGCCATCATCCTGGGAGTTACAGTAAGAGGTCACTGCAAGGAGTTTCACCAGTACAGGGACCCGAATGGAAATCAGGATGAGTTTGGCCTGCAATAGGGTGAGAAGGTTCACAGGAAACTGGGATCTGGTTGATCTGGTTTCAGCACCTAGGAGAGCTCCCAGAAAGCACTGAGAAAAAGTGGCTGGCTCTGCTCCACCCCTGAATAGAGAAACCAGATTGGTTAACAGAAATTCTGCTTCCTTTGTCTGATGTATGCCCACTTCCACCTCAAATCTCTGATCCTGATAAAAATCACATTTTAGGAGAAGTTGGAGGATTCCTTGCCTTGGCTCAATATAAACCGCCCCATTTCTGTTCATTCAACCATAGGCCAATTACTTGGTGATCATGACCATGTTGGATACTGGAGGTGAAAGGTGAAGTCTCTGTCCTTCAGGTTTCCCTGTCCAGACCCTTGACTTCCCCTGCACGATTCCCTTAGAGGTTAGGGGCTTCAGAGGGCCTGTTGGCCTGGGTCAAAGTTTACTTGAAGATCCATCAGAGGTGCTGGGACCATGGTTACAGGAATCTTAACTGAAAGGTGGTCAGTTTGTAGAGGAACTTGCTCTCTGTGTGGGGCTAAATATGGGCCCTGGATTCCACAGACTTGAGTGTATATCCTGGCTTTACCACTTATTAGCTGAGTTTTTCTAATTCATGGAATGGGATGGGAATACAGGTCTGAGTGGCTTGAGAACCCATTCTCTTAATAACACTTCCTGAAACTGCCGTTTCTGGGAAATCTCTTCTTCGAGAGGGGTCTGACCCTCCTGGGCCACTCTGGAGGACTGTCCACTCAGCTGGTTCACTCCTACCATCTTCCCTAAACTCTTGGGTTTTTCTTGCCAGCCCCAAACTCTTTGATCCTCTGCTAATCTGCTAGGTGGTTCACCTTATGGATTTATGGAATTCCACAGAATGATGATCTTGTTCTTTGGTTCAAAATAAGTCATTTTTTTCTGACATGGAACTTACTGCTTTCTTGGTATGGGCGGTGGACAAAGCCCTGGGTAGGGAGTCAGTTCTGCCTGATACTCACTGTGTACAAGCATGTCTCTCTCCCCTTTCTTGACCTCTGTGTCTTCCTCAACTCTGACTAAATCCCTGAGGCCTTTAATGGGCATCTGTGTCATTGCCTGAGCTGGTGAAATATCTTTGTCCCCACAAAAGAAGTCTCCTACCTGCCCTTGTCCACTATCCACTTTAGTACCCTTCTTGGGCTTTCTTCAAGGCCATGTCTTATGCTCAAATATATTCCTTGTCCAGAATAAGCTCAGAATGAAAAAGCACAAAGCAGGCTCTGCCTGGGAGCCAGGTGTGGCAGTGTAGACTCTTTGTGCTACTTGTGAGCAAAGCATTTCCAGAAGGGTGTGATGGGGTGAGCTGGGCCTTAAGGCTTGAAGAGATACCTTTATAGAGCTAACTTGGGTAAGTGGTGTCAGAAGGGCATTGCTGACCTAATTCCTAGTCTGGGCCATGGCTCAGGGCATGACCTTTCATGTGCTGGTTTATGAGAGAACCTGTCGCCTCTGCCTCTCCACAGAGCGATGATATCACCAAAGTGATGCAAGCTGCTAAAATCGTAGAGCGGATGGTCAACCAGAACACATATGATGATGTTGCGCAGGGTAAGATTTGAAGTTCTGGCAACTACTCTTATAGCCTGCATTAAAAATCCCTCATACAAGGTCAGTATTTGAGTGTCGTATGGTAGGCCCCTCATTGCAAGAGGAGAACAAATAATCCCTCTTTTCTCTGGATATGACTAGGAAGACAAGACTTACACAGGTAATCATGAAAATGGCATAAGAAATAAACAAGTGTAGTTATGAGATCTGACAATGGTGCAGAAAAAAAATACCTGCACATTAGTGAATCAATGTCATCTTCCAAGAATTCCTGGGAGGCAGGCAGAGACAAGATTATTTTTTTATTTTTTAAAAAAATATGTTTTATTGATTTTTTTACAGAGAGGAAGGGAGAGGGATAGAGAGATAGAAACATCGATCAGCTGCCTCTTGCACACCTGTACTGGGGATGTGCCTGCAACCAAGGTACATGCCCTTGACCGGAATCAAACCTAGGACCCTTGAGTCCACAGACCAATGCTCTATCCAGTCATCCAAACCCGTCAGGGCCAGAGACAAGATTATTAATCCTACTTCATACATGAGGGAGTTCAAGCCAAGGCCACCTGACTAGTGAATGGCAGAAAGGTCCCAAAACTAGGTCTTGACATTCCTAATTCTATGCTCTGTTCTCTGCTCTGACCTGCTTGGGGACAATATAAATGCTAGGATGCAGACAGAAACTTCTCTGGGGATCCTCGAGAATGGAGGAAGAGAAGTAAGGGATGAGCGGCAGCAGTCAAGGCAGGCTTCAGGGATAAGCAGAGTTTGAGTAGCAGATCAGCAGAAAGGTGGATGTTCTGGGCAGGGGACAGCATGAACAGTGACTTCATAGTGAAAATGAATTGCAATGGACTCTGAGGACAATGGGCAGCAGGCTCAGTGACCCAAACAGAGGCTGTTGGAAAGTGATGAGAGTTCAGACTGGAGAGGTGGTTGGAGCCAGTTAATGGAGGGCCTTGAATGTCACACAGGAAATCTGAGCTTTCTCTGCAGATAGTTCAAAGATATTATCCAGGCGGGGATGCTGCCCGGCGAGAGCAGGGCTGGGGGAGAACGTGATTGGGTGGGATACAGAGACAGAGATTAAAGTGAGCTTCAGGTGTTGGGTGGAGTGGGCCTCACCACACCTTGCCCAGACTGCATCAGGGGAATGGAGAAACTGGAGCAGTTATAATAACAAAAAGCAAGCAAGCACCAGCATTCCCTGGGCGTGGCCTAGGTGCCACACATTATGCTGTGCTATTTACATTTATTATTTTATTTCATCCTGACAGTCACTCTCGCAGGTTAATACCATTATTATCTCCATGTTATAAATGAGAAATTCAGGCTGTATTACTGGCACAGCTAGTGTGAAGTATGAGTCGTGCAATCAGGACTGAAACACTGGCCCTTTGGATCCATAGCCTAAGTACTTCAGCACGAGACTACAGAGCCACTGAGCTGGAAGAGACATTTCAAATAACCATTCAATAGGTCCGTGCTGGAGATTAATTAGTGATGAGGTGAAGAAAGAGATTGATTCAGAAACACCTAAATCCTGGGGGCCTGGGAAATTCTTGTGTCTGTGACGGAGCCAGGAAAATGGAGTCCTTCCCAGGGCACGCATAGCACATTCTCAAGTGGCGTGTATTTCCCTAAGAGGTTGTGCATTTATTTGGAGCAGCTGCGTCCCCAGAGTTGGCAGCTATCTCGCTGCTGGCTGGTCTCCTTTGCTGACAGCCTAGGGCTCCTCTTGGTGACTTGATGCTCATTGCTCACCCATGGGACATGGAAACCAGGGCTGCCAAGACCAGAAGCCTAAACAAGCCCCCTTGTTATCATTCAGGCTGGAAAATGACCTTGAGTGCTTTTCAAAGCTGTCAAAGTACACAGGAGTTCTGAATGCGTTTGTTACTCACACAGCTTGGCTTCCTGAAACCCAGTCTCTGCAACTAGCCCACCAAAGGGCAGCACACATGATTAATATCCACGGAGAAATTGGTCTTGCTGGACCTCTTTCATTTATGAGAACACAGTAATATAACAATGCACTGAACTTTGATTTTTTTTAATTGCATACTCTTTTCCCTCTGGGAAAGTGTAATCATGAAGGAGAAGTGAAAACAAAGAAGTGTTACCAATTAGCCTCTCTGAAAGGAGGCATTTTCAAAGATAGTCTAAGCTCAGAGATCTCTGCTGTGATAGAGGCTCATGCCTCTGACCACGCCAGCCTTTTTTTTGTTTGAAGACATTGTTGAGATTTGAATGTAGTCCCACAGTTTCAAGGTGTGGACATTACGAAAGAGGTTGAGGTCATGCCTGGGCCATGAGTTGAGTGAAAGAATTCATTTTCTCATAGGTCACCCTTGGTTGGAGAGAAGACTGAGTATCATTCACGTCTGTTGATTTACGTCATTGCATTCTTTGAACGGTCCTTGGTTGCTTACTCTGTGGCTGGCCCTGTGTGAGGCGCTGTGGATCCAGAGTTGATTATCATGTGCTTTCTGCTCTCTAGAAGCTGTCTGGTAGGGAGACAGGCAAAGGATAACAGAGGCAGCACAGTGTGACAGATGTTTCAGTAGAGAAGCACAGGGCTGGAATGGAGGAAGAAATGAACTTTTCTCAACAAGAACATGAAGGCCTCACAGCAGAGGAGCAGTTTGATCTGAATCTGGAGTGAGTAGGAATTTGCCAGGAAGACAGAGGTGTAGGACATTCGAGACACGATTTGAAATATAGAGGATACGTGAGTAGCGGGCCATGGAATGACATGGAAGTAGTGGCTGGAGCCTTGGTTTGACTAGGAGCCCTTGTGCCAGGGGAGCCATGGAGGAGTTCTCAGTGGGCTGAGGGAGGTGTATGGCGAGGTGATTTATTCATCCTCATCCTGGTAGCTCTGCAGAACATGGGCTGGAGGAGGAGTTACTGGAGGTGGGGAGACCAGGTAGGAAAACGGTGTGATGATCCAGGTGATGGCTATTGGGGCCTGAATGTGGACAGTGGCTAAGGGTTTGGAGAGAAGTGAATGGATTAAAAGGTCATCAGAAGGAAAATGTGAGCGATTAAAGAGGTCAGTCAAGGGTTACCCAGGCTTCTGGTTTAGACAAGTACAGGATGGATGGGACTTGTGCATAAGTTAGAGGAAATGCAAGGCAGGATAGTTTAGGGCAGGAGATGAGATCCCCTGAGGGATCCGGGCAGTTTCACTACAGTGGGCCTTGGCCATGGCTATTCAGACGGGCAAACCTGGGATTTTACCCGTGCAAACCTGGCCCCTTTATTCTAATTTACCTCCAGCAACAAGGATGACAGTAACAGTAGCACATATAGAGAGCTTACTATGTGCAGGGTATTTTTCTAAGCATTTTACATATATTAACTCTGTTAATTCTCAGGTGAGTCCTTTGAGATAGGTACTATTACTGTTCCCAGTCTGAAACAGAGGTTAATTGCTTGTCCAAGGAGGTACAGATAGAAGGTGGTGGACCTGGATTTTCCATAAAGTGGCAGACTCACGGCTGACAACTTGTGTATGTTTAAGATTTTAAGTACTATGAGGACGCTGCTGATGAATACCGGGACCAGGAGGGTACACTGCTGCCTCTCTGGAAGTTCCAAACTGACAAAGCCAAGCGCCTGGCCGTCACCGCCCTCTGCTGGTAAGTGTAGGCATTGCAGCAAACCTAGAGCCCCTGGGTGCCTCCTGTTGCCAGGCCCTAAGCAGGTCACGTCTGTGCTTAGCCATCGTGAGGGCAGGGCAAGGCTGCGTTTAGCCATCTTGAGGGTGACATGTAACGTTATGAGGAAAAAATGGGATTGGGATTCTTATGGTAGTGTCGGATAAGCCCATGTCTCTAAGCTCTACAGTAGATGTCTGCAGTGTAGACAGGTACCAGTGTTCATGGGAAATCTTGTGTCCATGTGAGAGTCATGTCTATTTCCTGGGCCAATGCGTTCATATTTCTTTTGCAGGAATCCAAAGTACAAGGATCTGTTTGCAGTGGGACATGGCTCCTGTAAGTAATCTGGCTATTTATTTGCTCACTTAACCGGCAAACACTAAGTGCCTAATCAGTGCAGCATTCTTTGCCAAGTGTGAAAGATACAAGATGACTCGGATACAGTCACTGCCCTTGGGCTCATAGTCAGCTGTCTCAGACACTCCACACCAGCACTTGGTGCTGCTGGGTGAAGAATTATGCCAAATGAATCTTGACGGAGTCGTATGGTGAAGAGAGAAGGGAAGATCACTTTTGGCAGAGGGACCAGCATGTGCAAAGGTCTGGAGGCACCTAAGAGATGTGGCAGGAAATGAAGCAGTTGAGGGGGCCAGGGTCAGCTTGGGAGAAAGGGCTTGGTAAGCCATTCCAGGAAGCTTGGCTCTGATCCTGAGGACAGTCTTCTGACCTTCTCCCAAGGGGGAAACCCCTGAAGGAATCTGAGAAGAGCAGGTACACGACCAGTGTAAGTGGAATTGCAGGTGTGACACTGGATTTGGGAAACCAGTTAAGAGACTGGTGCAGGATCTGAACCATGACTGCGGAGTGGGAATGGAGAAGTGGGCTTGAGAAGCATGAGAAGGCATACTGGACCGGACCTGGGGAAGGATGGGATGGGAAGGAAGGATAGGATAGGGCAGCTGAGGGAGGGGAGTGTCCCTGACCAGACCTTGGAGCAGGCAGGGGTGGGGCAGTGTTTAGGAGACCACTGTGTTCCAAGGTGCTCCTGCCCCTCCCTCCCCGCGCCCCCTCTCACTTCCCCTCCCATTCAGCAAGAGACTGCACTGTGTGGTAATTGTTTGGTAATTTGCTCCCCCTCCGTGTTCCTGGGTCGTTGCAGAAGCCCCTGCCTCCTTGCTGGACTGGACGTTCCCCCTTCCTAACAGGAGAGGGCCCCACACTTCGTGTTAGCTGCAGCTTCCCAGGCTCACAGCTTGTTCTCTAGCTGAAAGG
Organism: Murina feae; assembly: GCA_004026665.1. Lineage (NCBI taxonomy): Eukaryota > Metazoa > Chordata > Mammalia > Chiroptera > Vespertilionidae > Murina > Murina feae. The sequence continues at coordinate 11,256 of PVJC01001073.1, forward strand.
ATCAGCTTCTGTGAACAGGAAAACCTTTCCTTTCTCCAAGCTGCTGTTGGCTGGCAGGCTTACAAGTTCTTGGTCTCTGCCCCTCGGACTGCCTTTCTGCCCATTCTTTGACCAGGGTGGGGAGTTGAGGGGTGGGCAGGGCAAGGAGGAGCTGGTGTTTGTCATTCCTCTCAGGGAGGAGCTCTTGGAGCAGCTCCCAGTCTCGTGGTTGGAGCTGCCTTTGAGGATGCCCTAAATGCCCGCTTTGTGTCCCTACTCCTGCGGGTGGGCTGCTGCCAAGCTGGAAGCACCCTCCCCCTCTGGCAGGGAACTAGCACATTCCTTCCTCTCTGCTGCAGCTACTGGGCCTGGAACAGGGCTGGGGGCTGGGCAGGCCCTCCCAGGAGTGGGTGTGGACATGAATGGGTATGAGGCTGCTCTTAGCCCAGGCTCTCTGCCCAGGCCTGAGGTGGGAGCATGGGGGGCTCTCCAGCAGGTGGGAGAAGAAGCTGCTCGGGCTCTAGCCCCATCGTCCTCCCACCTAGGGCCAGAAGCAGGGTCAGCTGCTCAGAGTCCTGTGGAGACTGTCCATGGAGGCAGCCTCTGGAGAAGAGTAACCCAACCCCAGGAATAGATGACCTAAAGTCCAACAGGCCCAGCAGCCTCCGTCGGACAGGCACTCACCAGGGAGCACCTCGTTATCCTTTGTTGGTCCTGTCAGCCACATCCGCAGGCCTGGCAGGTGCCACTCAGCTGCGGGAGGTTCACTTTCCAGTGGACTGACCTGGAACCAGAAGCCTCTCTGAGCCTTCGTTTTCTCACTGGTAACAGGGAGACCCTGACACCTGTGGCCCTCCAACCCAGGGCTACTGTGAGGCACACTTGTAAAAAGGGGGCAACTGTGCCCTGTAAGCTGAGGGACTACCCACATGCAAAGGACCATCATCATTGATTTGTCTCTTGGTCTTTCCCTCAGCTTTCCTATAGGACCCTCAGGAGAAAGAAGGCCGTGGGGGCAGAGGGGAACCAGACAACTCCTGCCTCTCATTTAGAGAGCAGGGCCTGGTGGCAGCCTAATGTCTGCTGTTGGTGCTGCTGGCACCATTGTTGACCAGCTGTCAGACAGGCATCTCTTCTCCAGAGCCTGCATGTCTTAGGACGACTCTGTAGAGGCGTGAGCAGAGCCACGCTGGGCTGGGATCAGAGGGGCCCCCGCATTCACTCCTCAGGTTGCCTCTGGGAGTCCCATGCTCTTGAGTGCCCAGGTGCTTCCCTGGAAGAAAGAGGGCAAAGCTGAGGCAGGCCAAAAGCACCCCAGTTACTGGACAGGCTCCCTAGCATCCATCACACTGTCTTTGGAGGCTCCCAGATGCCAGCCTTCTGCCATCAGACTTTGCCTCAGGTGAACAAACACTGGAGTGAACATTTGGGTTTGTCGTTGGGTTTGACCCTGAGGAGCTCAGTCCAGGCCTCCTTTTGCCTGGAATTCCCAGACATTTATTCTCTGATCCAGCCAAGTAAGACTTCGGCAGGGGTAGCCATGTACCCAAGGAAGGACGGAGGCCAAGCCCCCATTTAGAAGACAGGGCAGGTTGCCTGGAGCCAGGCCAGGAGTAAGCTGGTGGGGAAAGGGGCTGCCTGCAGCAGCACAGAAGCATCCGCACCTGCCTCTGCTCTGGCTCTGCTGGGTGTCAGGTGAAGGTCATGCCAGGCTGCATAGAGAGCAGAGACTGGGTGCCTCCTAGGGCCAGGCTCCATGTTCCAAGCAGAGTGGAGAAAGAGGCATCAGCAAGTGAAAGCAGATGGAGGAACACTGGAGGGCAAAGGAAGCTAGTCTAGGAAGAGGGGCAAAGCTGGGTTGCAATTATGTCAGCCTGCTGCACTGGTGGGGTCCTTTCCAGCTCATTAGCCAGTTCATGGCACGGGAATAGGGACTCCTTATGGTCTGTCAGGCAGGGACGATGGAACAGATCTTAGGAACTCTGTGTGGTCCTGACTTCCCAGCTGTCCCTTAGCCCAGCCTCCCTCTGGGGGCCGCACCATCAAAAGGAGCTAAAGCCAGGCCCTGAGTCCCAGCACTGAACCCATTCCCACTCAGTTACATCCCACCCGGCCTGTCCCTGTGTCTGCCCAGGCCAAAGATACACTTGTAGGGATTTAAATCTTGCCCGATCATTTATTTGTCAGCTTCACTAATTAAGCAATGTTAATTTCATTTACTGAAAATGGAAATTCATCCACCTCATTTCTCCCTGTTCATCCTCTACACACAAAATCCATCATTCCTCGGCTGCAGGCTGCATAAAATTTACAGGACTAATTATGTTGTCAGGTCTCTTTGTAAATACAGTCCATAAAGGCCACTGTGCTTGCTGGGTTGTAGTGCAAGGGCATTGCTGTTGTTAGTTTAATTACTGGTTAGTTATTTAGGTTCTCAAATGTTTGCCTCATTTTCCCTAAATCAAATTAAATGTCCCGCTTGATGTATTCTGTCTCCAAGGCTTTGCTCTTACTTCCTACACTGTTTAAATATGAATTCTAATTGGATGAGAGTGCTTGGAGAAGCCCAGCTGCCTGGGAGGCTGAACCCAGCCTGGCACCATGGCCTCTGGGCCATGCTGGGGGTTTGGAACCCTCTGGCACCGATGCCTTTTCTTGGGGCAGCCTTGGGGTGGTGCCCTGCCTTTGGGGACTATGGAATCCAAGGGCATTTCGGTTCCTGAAGTCCAAGGTGGCCGGGCTGGAATATAGGAAACCGAGGGAGAATTTCATTATTGTCATCGGAAGCGCTGAGGATCATTGCATTCACTCTCCCAACTTCTGGAGGGAGAGCTTCCAAACCACCCCAGGAAAAGGTGCCATCTATGGGGGCATCTTCTGCTGATTCTTAAAAGTGGGGTTTGGGTCAGGCATCCACAAATGCCTGCAAAATTAGTGTCCTATTGCTGCTATAACAAACGCCCACAAACCTAGTGGCTTAAAACAACACGAACTTATTATCTTACAATTCTAGAGGTCAGAGCTCCAAAACGGATTTCACTGAACGAGAATCAGGGATTGGCAGCGCCTCCTTACTGAAGGCTCTAGGGGAACATCCATTTCCTTGCCTTTTCCTGCTTCTCGAGGCTGCCCACATTCCATGGCTTGTGGCTCCCTTCCAGCTAGCAATTGAATCATTCTGACATTTGCTTCTGTTGTTCCATCTCCTTCTCTGACTCTCCTGCCTCCCTCTTTCCCTTATAAGAACCCCTGTGATTGCATGGGGTCCACCCAGATAATCCAGGATAATCTCCCATCTCAAGGTCTTTAGCTTAATCACATCTGTAAAATCTCTTACTGTACAAAGTAACATATTTTATGGGTTCTGGGGATTAGGGCATGGGTATCTTTGGGGGACATTGTGCAGCCTACCACAGCCCCCCTCCATGTGCGGCTTGTATGACTTTAAAGGGAGTCATTAAACAGCTGCTGTCTTAGAGCCAGCCCTGAACTGGATCGTTTGGGATGCGACGTAAGAGAGGTGGGAGCTTGCTGTCCGAGGCTGGCTCAGCATTTTTGTCTTTATGACTTGTCGTCTACGTCCCTGTGCTCGCTGACCTGGCTTTAGCCTCATGCTCCAACATGCCCTCTGGCTGTCCAGCTCTCCCTGAATCCTGAGCAAGGAGTCCAGGCTTCTCCTGACAGCCAGAGCTCTCTAGAGTGACCCAATGATGTAGAACAGTTACTTGCAGGGGGGCTGAGGCCCCCACTGGTGATCGCCAGTTCAAGAAGTCACCCACCCCGCTCCCCACTGGACCCTAGAGAGGGTACTCAGGGCAGTGAGAGGCCGATGCTGGGATGAAGCTGCCCCTCCCCTGAGGCTTTCTGAGAACTGCCAGATGAGGCGCTAGAAGGTGGTTGATTCTCTTCCAAATCTTGTGGATCATTGAAGACCAAGTCAGAGAGGCCTAGAGCTTGCCCAGCAGAGCAGGCTTAGCAGGAGGCAGCCCTCCCCCTGGAGAGAGCAAGCCTGCTGGGCCCTGCCAGGCCATGTTTACCCGTCCTTTGGGGGAGGGGACCCTCTTCTCAACCAAACGCTGCCTTAGCATAGGGCCCCCAAGATGGAGGGGGCTCTAGCCTCCCCTCTGCCCAGCTCTGGCTCTTCTGAGCTTGGAAAGTGTCCTGGGCTGGTGGCAGGAGAGCTGGACTTGAGGGCTTGGGACTGGATTCTGTTCAGTGACTGCACTATCAGCATGGGCACCAAGTGTGCAGAGAGTGAGAGAGTGGGAAGCTCTCCCTTGACATGGGGCAACCAGGGAGGAGGAACTCTGCAGAGTGGTCCATGGTTGACCACCAGAAGCTGTGCCCAGGCCAGGAGGAGGACACAGTGGCCTGTGGAAGCCAAACTGGCTGCTCTGGGACTATTGATTCTGGGAGCATGCCTAGAGCTAGGGCTCAGGCTGCAACTGGGGATTTTTGGGGCCAAGGGGGTACGGGGAAATGCCCAGAGGTGGCTAGTTTGAGAATTCTATAGACAATTACATGTTAGTCCAAACTGAACCCCTGTCCTTGGCTGGGGGGCTGGAAGGCACATAGGCGTCATGCAGGCATCTAAGGACAGCAGCCTGCCCCTTGCCTAAGGCATCTGAACCCTCTCTGAAGATACTGCTCCTTCCCAAACCCGCACACATTCTTCACATAGCGATTTTTTGAGCTGCATCCTTTTCTGTACCCCAAAGGGACAATAAGAATGACAGTCAGTCACTCAGATAAGCCTGGTCACCTGGTCACCTTTACTGGTCATTAAATCCTCCCAGGAACCCTGAGAAAGGATAGACCAAGTCTTGTGATCCCATTTCACAGATAGAGAAGATGAAGCCAGAGAGGAAGCCCACTCTCTGGAGAGGCAGAGCAGGGCAAGGCTTGTCCATCTTGTGGGGAAAGGGCACAGGGGCTTCTTGGCAGGGCAGCTGGATGCTCCTACCACAGAGGCCCATCTTCCCCGGGACAGATGACTTCATGAAGCAGAGCCGGGGCATGCTGCTGCTCTACAGCATGAAGAACCCCAGCTTCCCTGAATACACCTTCAGCAGCGAGAGCGGCATCATGTGTCTCGACATGCACATGGACCACCCCTACCTGGTGGTGGTGGGCCACTATGACGGCAACGTGGCCATTTACAACCTCAAGAAGCCCCACTCCCAGCCCATCTTCCGCAGCTCGGCCAAGTCTGGCAAGCACACGGACCCCGTATGGCAGGTCAGCCTCAGACCAGGAGGGGAGACGTGGGTATGGATGAGTAGTGTGTGGGCCTGGGAGCCACTGAAGAAGCGATGTTGGGGAGGAGAAGGCCACAGACAAGGGGGTGGGGATAACAGGGGGGGTAGGGTGTGAGAAGGGGCAGAGAAGGGCAGAAGTGAGAGTCACAAGGTAAGGGGGTGTGCAGTAAGAGCCCATGGGCAAAAGGGTCATGGATTCCCGGTCATGGGTGCGGGTTCCTGGTCATGGGTGCAGGTTCTTGGTCATGGATGCAGGTTCTTGGTCATGGATGCAGGTTCTTGGTAGGGGCAAGTGTAGGAGGCAACCAGTCTATATGTCTGTCTCACCTGATGTTTATCTATCTATCTCCCTTTCTTCTCTCCCTTTCACGCTCTAGAAATCAATGGGAAAAATATCCTCAGGTGAGGATTTAAAGAGAAAAGGGCCCATCTGTCTGCTAAGGTTCTCTTAGGTATGGTGATTAGCGACTGGAGCCTGTGGCTAGAAGACTCCGGGGTCTGACAGGCCTCTGCTGAGTATGTCTAGGGCTCCAGTTCCCTATCTGTGGGGTTCCTCAACTCCTACAAGGCTTTCCCCTTCCATCTGGGCTAGATTTGGGGGAACTCCTAGGCAGGGGTGCTGCCCATTTCCCATCCTCTGAGTGGGACTATAAGGCCTGGTAGGCAAGGTCTAACCCTGAGGCTTCTCTGTAACACCCCATTTCTCCGACAGACACAGAATGGGACTGTTCCCTGGACATGGGGCCTAGATTTCACCCCGTCTCCCATCTTATCACACTGGGAGTGGATTTCATTTCAGGGTTTCGCTCTCATGGCTCTAGCTTTACAGGCCCTTCCTCTGTTTTCCAAGGGTCCCCTTTCCTCTGAGGCTGTGTACCCTGACCTCACGGGCAGGTCTGGGAGAATCTAAGGATAGATTTTTGTCTCAAGTTGCCCAAGGCCTCTGGGCTCATTGGACAGTCCTGGGACTCTGTCTTCTCATATTCTTCTGCCCCTGCCCTGACACAGTCTGTGCCCCTACCTCTTCTGACCCTGAGCTCCCTGAGTCATGTGGACACCTACCTGCTCCAGGTACTGGCTTTCGGCTCTCAGGCCTGAGCAGAGGGAGGACTGTCCAGGAACGCGACATGGTGCTCGTTCAGCTTCATCTTTCACCCAGAGCCGGGGCAGAGGGAGGGAAACAATTGTCTCCATCCAGAGATGTCTGCAGGGTTTTTTGCCCTCAGATAGTCCAGGGCTAAGCATGGAGCATCTCTGGTTGGCCTGGCCACCCTCTTCAAGCCCAGGAGAAGGCCAGGGGCCAAGGCCAACCACCCTGCCCCCACTCTGCTATGTTCTCTAAATCAAATAGCAGGTTGGGCAAAGAAATGGGGCATGCAGAAGCCACATTCTCCCTCTCCCTGGGCAGATGCCAGGGAGACTGGAACCCATCTGGAGAGGGTGGCCTTCAGCTCTCCCACCATCCTGTCAGGAAAGCAGGGCTGCTGCCTTTGCAAAACTGAAGACTCAGAGTTCTTGGCTGGAATCATGGCTTGGGACATGGGAGGGGCCTGCCTGTCTCTCACTAGTTTACTCACTTCCTGCTTCCTTCTTTCCCTCATTTCCCACCCCTCCCCCCTTCCTCATTCATCCATTTGGTAACTCCTCTCTTCTTGATCCTCTGAGGATGCTTAAGGGCTTGTTCTCTGGAGTTCCTAGTGGGCAGACAACCTCAGCCACGGGCTGAGCAGGACAGGGTGTCTGCTGTGGGTACAGAGGGCTCATGGGGGCCCTGAGGTGGGGCACTCAGATTCTCCAGGATTGGGGGCAGGGTCAAGAGAGCCAGGGAGGTCTTCCTAGAGGGAGCAACACCTGAGCTGAATTGTGAGGGATAAGAAAGTACCAGTGAGATGAAGAAGGATACAAAGGTGACACAGGTGCAGTGACACAGGGACATCAAGCAGAGTGGCCTGCTGGACAGCACATCATTTGACGCACGTGTGAGAGAGAGGGACGGGGAGCAGGACCTGGGACAAGCACAGGTACCCATTCACGAGTGTGCTTCTCCAGCAGGTTAGAAGCTTGGAATTTGTAGGTTGGAGGTTGCAAATGAAGTGTTTGTATGGAAGCCAATATGTTAAAAAGATGAGAGTGGAGCAGCTGGTGGGATTAGGGTCCTACTTGTTTGAGGGCCCTTGTTATCACTCTTTGTTCCCTGAGGTGCTTTCCCCAGACTCCTGAGATTTCCCCCAGCATAGTCTGAAAAATCACTGCCTGCGATCAGTTATGCTTGTGTCCGGGAGGTTTCCTCTGGCTGTAGCATGAGAAATCTTGAAGGCCGAGCTAGGACAGGGACAATGCAGACAGAAATGAGAAGATAGAAATGAAGCAGTAAAACCAATAGAAGGAAACATGGGAAAGGGAAGAATTGGCGATGCTGCCTGGAGCTCTGATTTGTGGTGCCCAGGACTCGGTTTGGGGAGCCCAGTGGAGCATCTGTAGAAGTGAGAAATGCAGAAGAGGAACAGGTTTGGCCAGAAGTTAATACAAGGTGCCAGGGGAGGGGTCCTACAGCCAGTTGGCCATATGAGCCTGGAGCTGCAAGTAGAGCCAGGCTGGTGAGTGAGATATGAGACATCAGAGCTTCCGTCTTTCTCAAAGGGACTGTGTCTCAGGGATACTAAGGAGGTTATTTTGGATCTCAAATGGCAGGCTGGGGCAGATGGACTTTGTTCTGTTGGCAGCAGGGAGCCACGGAAGGCTTTAGAGCCAGGAAGAAAAAGCTATCCATTCAAAGAGGACTGGGATCCTGTCTCATGACACAGGCTACTTCCCCAGGGAGCCTGCCTAAGTAGCCCGGCTCTGTTCATGCCCCACTGTGAGGCCTCGGCTAGCCACACTTTGCTCAGGATGTGTGTGTGTGTGTGTGTGTGCGCGCGCGCATGTGTGTACGTGCACTTGCGTGTGTTCTGTACGACACTGGGGAAGGTGGTAAGAAGGATAAATGAGCACAAATTGGGGTCAAGCAGGTTTGCCCTAATCAGATAAGGCAGAAGAGGAAGAAGCTGCTAAGCAGCCTCCATCTCCTCCCTACCACCTGCTTGCTGGGTGTTCATTCATTCTCTCTCTTTTTAAAATATATTTTTGTTGATTTCAGAGAGGAAGGGAGAGGGAGAGAGAGAGAGAAACATCAATGATGAGAGAGAATCATTGTTTGGCTGCCTCCAGCACTCTTGCCCCCGCCCACCCCCCCATTCCTGGGGATCGAGCCCGCAACCCAGGTATGTTCCCTGACCGGGAATGGAACTGTGACCTCCTGGTTCATAGGCCAATGCTCAACCACTGAGCCACACTGACTGGGCTCATTCATTCTCTTAACCCCACTTACTACCTGTACCCCCCACACTTTATTCCTACCCTCCCACCTCTACCCCAGGAATATGTGTGTAACTTGCACACACTTACACACATACACACTCATTGGCAAATGCACACAGCACCCCCCATTGGGCATCAGGCTGCTAAGTGGGGTGTGAAATACAATTTCCATGCATGCTGGCGGCTGCTCATTAAACACTTCCTTTTGCAGCTCCCTAGCGCCTATTACAGCCTGGCCTTTGACACCCCCATCCCTCCCCTCTTTAAAGGGACTACCTTTACACAGAGGGGAAGTGGTCTCAGCATAAGCGCTAGCTCTGACTTGTGCCTCACAGGCTCTGTGGTGTTCTAGGCCCCCCCACCCACCCCCATCCCCAATGAAGGCGCAAAAGAGAGCGGCCCTTCTGCAGCTCCGATCAGCCGGGCCTGGGTAGTGGCTGTGAAGGCGCAATCCCTTCCTTCTCCCCAGTCAGTACCCCTCTGCAGTCATGGTGACAGCTGTGGTTACAAGCATGGCACTGGGTTCCTGCCCTCCCTCACGGGGTCTCTGCTTGAGACAAGGGAAGGGACCATGGTCCCAGCATGGGAGGTCTGGAGGGAGCAGGAGGATGGAAAGCTCCAGGCACCCGGCCCCTCCCCAGTCCTCTGGGACATGGCTTAGCCCAGCCTCCACATCTGGCAACAGAAACTTGAGCCTCAAGCGTGTCATCTTCATAAGACAACAGCTCTGTCTCCAAAACACTTTCCCATATGTTTGCTTCTGGCCCTGAGAAGATGGGTGGGGCAGGATTATTAACCCCAATTTGCAGATGGAGAAATGCAGCTCAAATTGAGCTTTGAGAGAAAGATTCTGGGAGCAGGAGCTAGTGGTGAAGTGAAGGTGAGAAGAGAGGAAAGACTGCCTAGAGAAAGGCTAAGCCTGGAAGAGGAGAGCGAGGAGGGGGCCAACAGGGAAAGGCAGCTGCAGAACATTTGCACCCCAGTTCCTAGGATGATAATGGTAATGAGGACATCAGCTAACATTTGCTGAACACTGAATAGATGCCATGTTCTGACCTAAGGGCTTCACGTTTACTATCTCATGTTTCCTTACAACAAACCTGTGCGGTTGCAGTTCCTGTTTCATAAGCGAAGAAACTGGTTGTGGGCCCTGCCCTTTCCAGGCCCTGCCTACGGGAGGAGGTTGAACCAGGGAAGAACCGGGCACCTCCACCGACAAGCCAGTGCCCTGACTTGGCACTGTTGCCCCAGGATAGTCAGGGCAAGAGGGATAAGAGAGACGGGGATGCGTAGCAGGGAGGGTGGGCCAACTGTGGGGCGCTAGGGAAATGGGCTTCCAGAACTTCTTCTGAAGCTCAGATAGGGTCCTGAGGGAGCCCTGCTTAGCTCACAGGCCTAACACAACACTCACTCCAAGTCCCAGAGCTCACAGTCTGGATGTTTCAGGTCAAGTGGCAGAAGGACGACATGGACAACAACCTTAACTTCTTCTCTGTGTCATCTGATGGCAGGATCGTGTCTTGGACGCTCGTGAAGGTGCCTGTTTCTCAGAAGGGGTAACGTGGGGTAGATGGGGAATGGGGGAGCTGATTGGAAAAGGGATACCCCCCAACCCTGCTGATCCATTGCTGTCCATGTGCCCTCCCCATCCGCTCTGTGGCTGCAGAGTGAGCTGGTTCACACAGATGTCATCAAGCTGAAGGTGGAGGGCAGCACCCTGGAAGGTCCAGAGGGGCTACAGCTATATACAGTGGGTAAGGGCCTCAGTTCACTCACATCAGGCCTGGCCACAGTACTCAGGCCCATGCCGGTCAGTAATGGGGGCCCTCCTCAGGACTGAGTACTCCCTCTTCCACTTGCGCTGGAGCTAGGACTGGGGGTAATGGGAAAGCCTGGCCTGGCCTTGGCTGTTTGCAGACCGTCCCTGTTAATGCAGGTCCCATCCCTGCTTGCAGCCCCTGTTCCTGTTTATGCAGATCAGGTGCTGCTGTTATGCAGATCCAGCCCTGTTTATGCAGATCAGGCCCCTGTTTTCCCAGATTCTGTCTCTGTTTACTCAATCCCCACCCTGTTTATGCAGACTACATCCCTGTTTGCACAGACAACGTCCTTGTTTGCAGACCCTGTCCCTGTTTACCCTGACCCTGACCCTGTTAAACTCAATCCCTGCCTTGTTTACCCAGGCCCCATTCCTGTCTGCAGAAGCCCTGGCCGTTTGCAGAGTCCCAACTCCCTGGGACCAGCAGCAGGCCCGAGGGCCGGTTTCTGTTTGCCCCAGAGGCTGGCTCAGACTGTCCTGGGAGCCTGCTGCGGGAGGGAGGTGCTGGGAACCTTCTGCCCAGGACCCGGCTAAGGTTGCTCCTCTTCTCCCAAGGCTGTGGCACTGCTTTTGACTTCCACAGAGAGATCGACTACATGTTCCTAGTGGGCACAGAGGAGGGGAAAATCTACAAGGTGAGGCATTCCGGTCCCTGTGCCAGCTCCTTACAGGGTGACTTACACCTGAATACTCTGCTCTGACAGATCTCAGTGCTCATCAGTTCTAGAGGCTTCTTGGGGGAAGAGAATGTATTTCTTGAGCGACTGACTGGGTGGCAGAAAGGACTGGCCGCAGGAAAGGGGAGGAAGGACCTAGAGGGTGACTTTGGTCCAGCTCAGCATCTTTCCCTCAGGGCCCTCCTTCACTTCCTGGAGGGGTAGAGGTGGGAGTGGGAGTTAGAACATTCTGGGAAGATTTCCTGGTGTAGATCTGAACTGGAGCTGAGCTTTGAAGGCCAAGTAACAAGGAAATTTATCTCTGACTATCGGGCGCATCCCAGTCGGCAGGATAAAACCTCATGGCCAGTTTCCACAAGGTCTGTGTTAGTAGGTGAACATCCTTTGAACCTCTCCATCCATCCAGAAATAGCTCTACTGCAAGCTTTTCTTAGGCTTAGAGACCAGAATGTTAATTACAGGCAGCCTCCCGGGAGCCCCTGAGGCACAGCCAGAGCTTGTCTGAATGCAAAAGAGGTCCCCACCCCGCCTCCACCCCTCCCAGCAGTGGCCCAGGAGAGAATGGGACTAGTCAGTCACAAAGTCCAGGAGGGAGGGTCTAGGGACTTGCTGGTCAGGGCAAAAAACAGAATGGGAAATCATGAAATTGGAATTTGTTCCTGTCTCTGCACCTGCTCTTACCTGGGCAAGGTGGGAGTTGGTCATTATTGCAAGGATTCTGTCTGTGGGCTGCAGATGAACCCGGGGCTCTGTCCACAGGCCTTGGCCTGGACACAGGACCCCCAGATCTACTCTGCCTTGGCTCAGGGAAAAATGCCTTTTTCTGCCTGACCTGGATGACTACAGCACTTTCCCCCACCCTCCAGGAGAGCTAAGCCCCTTCTTTCTCTGGGATGTGTTGTGGGTGAGAAGAACAAGCTAGGGCTTAGGCCCAGCTTCTCTATGACAGTGATGTGGGATAAGGACAGGAGAGGAGTTTCAGGTTCTGATCCTCCAGGGACCCCAAGGAAGTGTGGCTGCTGACCTCTCTTTCATACCTGACCCCTGGCCCCTTACGCAACCCCCAGTGCTCTAAATCCTACTCCAGCCAATTCCTGGATACCTATGATGCCCACAACATGGCAGTGGATGCTGTGTCCTGGAACCCATACCACAGCAAGGTCTTCATATCCTGCAGCTCCGACTGGACAGTGAAGATCTGGGACCACACCGTCAAGTGAGGGGCCTGCCCCTGGCCCTGCCCTTCCTCAGGCTCCACCCGGGGCTGGGGGTCTATGGGTTCTGGCACTGGGAACCTTCTGTGTCACGAACTTCCCACCCCTCCACCACTGCAGGACCCCCATGTTCATCTATGACCTAAATTCAGCCGTGGGTGATGTGGCCTGGGCACCATACTCTTCTACTGTGTTTGCAGCAGTCAGCACCAACGGGAAGGTGAGTGTCTTCTTTCCAACCTTGCAGAGCTGCTCCTGGAGATGGGATGCAGCATCCTGTGGTTTTCCTCCTGGGAGCACACTCGCGCCCAGCCCAGCCCAGGGAAGACGGGATGGGAGGACTGTCTATGTATTCGCAAGGGCCAGGCCACCCAGGGCCCTGTCGGAAGAGAAACCTCATCCCCTGAGGCCTCAAGCAGAAAATGTGGCTGCTCCTCTTGAAGGCCAGAGCACCCTGGGGAATGAGATGCCATGAGGAGCAGTTATCTTCTCTGCGGCCCCTGGGTGGGAGCTACAGATGGCAAGTACCAGCTTGAGTAAGGAAAAACTTATGAGTCAGAGTTGACCTGTGATTAAAATAGTGTCGAAAAGGTGTTAAGTTCCCATGCCTGAAAGTGTGCGAGTTGAGTCTGAGCAGGCGAGATGGAAGTTCAACACCGAGAACTGGTAAGAGCTCAACAAGAAATATTTTGTAAGAAAATTCTGAGATGCAAACCCACTTCCCTGTGGACTTTGATATAAACTGAGAGGCACCTACCCAAGGAAAGAATATAGTGATGAAGGCATCCTGTTAAAGTCTGTCAGTCATCTATTTGCTGAACAGATGTTTACCAAGGGTCAACTCTGTCGTCCCACTCCAGGCCAGGGCCTGGTGAATTAGGTCCCTGCTCTCAGGGAGCGTATATTTTAAGGAAGGGAAGGGAAGAGACTAAAAGCAACAACAAATCCCCATAGCCTTAGGGGCTAGGCAGAAATTAAAAGAGGATGCTGTGCATGCAAATGTTCACTGCGGCATTATTCCTAAAGGTCAAAAGGCGGAAAGCACCCAAATGTCCATCAAGTGATGACTGGATAAACAAAATGTATATCCAAAAGGATTATTATTCAGCAATAACAAGACAGGCTACAACATTGGGTGAACCTTGAAAATATGCTTAATGTAAGAATCCAGTCACAAAAGACCACACATTCTATGATTTTATTTCTATTTGTCTAAATAGATTCAATAGAAATAGATTTGTGGTTGTCTAGGGCTGGGGGTGATGATGGGAGAAAACGGGGAATGACTGCTAATGGGCACAGGGTTCTTCCTGGGGTGATGAATATGTTCTAAAATTGGTTGTGGTGATGGTTGCATAACTGAATATACTAAAAACCAAGAATTCTGCACTTTAAATGGGTGAATTATATCTCAATAAAGCTGTTATGTTTTCGAAGGAGTGATGCAAAAGAAAAGGACTGGGTGGTCTCTTAAATTGAGTGGCCAGGGCAAGCTTCTCTGAGAGGTGATATTCAAGCTGAGAGGTAACTAACAAGAAAGCGCCAGGCACATGCCGATGCCGGAAGGGAGCAGCAGCGTGTTCCACACGTGGGAATAGCTAGTGCAAATGCCCTGAGGTGAGGGTGAGTTTGAGGGCTTTAAGGAACGGGCAGGCAAGTGTGGCTGGCGTCTAGTGAACAAAGGGGAAAGAGTATGAGATGAGAGTGGAGGATCTTGAGTAAGGAATCTGGATGTTATGTATGGTGTCACGGGAGACGATTGGAGGATTTTAGATTGTTTATAAAGGTAAGCCTGGCAGCTGCAAGGAGGATGGGATTGTAGTAGGAGGGCAAGAGTGGAAGCAGGGAGTCCAGTTAGTACACTGCCACAGCTGTCCAGGCAAAAGTTGCTAATGGTTTGGACATAGGGTCTGGAAAAAACAAGAACAAACATTTGTTGAGCACTTGTCTGACAAGCACTATCTGAATAAACCTACATATGCTGAGTGGCCAGATTATTATGACCACCTGACGTTTGTAGGCAAATTAGCTATAATTTCGCGCTGAAGTTGCTAGAGGGCCAGACCATTATAGATAGGGAAGTGGGTTGTTTACCACGACAGTAGGAGTTATTTTTTTCTGAAGATATGGGTAAACAATGCAATTTAATAGCCTTTGAACATGGGATATATTTGAACATGAGTGGCTAGATTATTATGACCACCTGATGTTTGTAGACAAATTAGCCGTACACTACATCATATAGGATATGGAAGCCGAAGGCCTGTTCGAACACCTTTGCTGTCTGCAGTTACCAAGATAAAACGTCTCCAATTTGCACAGGAACACAAGGATTGGGCAGTCGAGCATTGGAAAAAAGTCATGTGGTCCGATGAATCATGTTTCCAGTTGCATCATGCAGGTGGCAGAGTGAGAGTTTGGCAGAAACAGCATGAAAGCATGCTCCCCACATGCATGAGTACAACCCTTCAAGCTGGTGGGGGTTGTGTTATGGTTTGGGGCATGTATTCCTGGCATTATTTGGGCCATTTAATTCATGTGGAACAATGTCTGAATAGCACAACATACCTAAGTTCATCCTATCATGTTGATGGCGTATCCCAATGGAGATGGCTTCTTCTAACGAGACAATGTGCCATGCCATGGTGCTCATATTGTGCAGGAGTGGTTTCAAGAACATGAGGGAGACTTTACCTTGCTTAGGTGGCCCCCACAATCACCAGATCTCAATCCAATTGAGCATTTGTGGGACGAAGTTAAAAGAGCCATCAGGCAGCTGGTTTCACAACCATCAAATCTGACAGAACTGGACAGTGCTATTCATCAGGCATGGTGTCAGATTCCTCGCATCACCTGTCAACATCTTGTGGAGTCAATGCCAAGAAGAATCGCCACAGTATTGAAGGCAAAAAGTGGCCCAACGAAGTACTGATGGGGTGGTCATAATAATCTGGCTACTCACGTTCAAATATATCCGTGTCAAAGGCTGTTAAATAGCATTGTTTACCCATATCTTCAGAAAAAAAATCACTTCTACTGTTGTGGTAAACAACCTGCTTCCCTATTATTAATGGTCTGGCCCTCTAGCATGAAATTATAGCTAATTTGCCTACAATCGTCAGGTGGTCATAATAATCTGGCCACTCAGTCTGTATTAACTGGTATGAACCCTGACTCTGGCCACTCAGTATGTATTAACTGGTATGAACCCTGACTCTGCTACTTACTAGCAAGTTAGCCTTAAGAGCCTCTATCACCTCATTTATAAAATGGAGATATCAGAATCTACCTTATAGAGTGGCTGTGAGGATTATTAGATAATACAAACCATGTACCATGCTTACCCAGAGTCTAGTACATAGTGAATGTTCAATAAATGGTAGCTATTACTAATTCTGCATAGACTTACATTTTCTCCTAAACTTTTTATTTTCATTTCCTCAACCACAGGAAAAACATAAATGGAGACACAAGTCCCCTCTCTACAGCTCTAGCTCCAGTGTGCTAGGCTTCTATCCTGTTTCCCCAGAAAGGCCAGGGGTGCCCCCCTGCCCTCCCTAAGCAGGATTGGCCACACAGGCCCATTAGGCCCTGAAGCCCCATTAGCCCCAAGTGTGCTAACACCCAACCTCTCCACAGACGCACGTGTTTGACTTATCCATCAACAAGTACGAGGCCATCTGCAATCAGCCCGTGGTGGCCAAAAAGAAGAACAAGATCACCCATGTGCAGTTCAATCCCGTCCACCCCATCATCATTGTGGGCGATGACCGTGGACATGTCACCTGCCTCAAACTCTCACCCAACCTGCGCAAGATGCCTAAGGTATGCTTGGGAAGTTTGGGCTACCAAAAGAAGTAGTCTCCAGGGCAGTGGGGGATGGGAGAAATGGGAGGAGCCAAGGGGTGACCCCCAGGTTTGTGGCTTGAGAGATCCCGGGTAAGGGTGATGCCACAGCCGAAATGAGGAGCATAGGAGAAACAGGTTTGTGGGGAGACAATGATTGGACATGCTGAACCTGAGTTTCCTGCGGGGGCCCCCAGGTGCATATCCAGTGAAAAAGTGACCATACGGGTCTGAAGCCTGGAGGAAGCACATGGGCACCACTGACTTATTTGGTGTCAACCATGTCACCCAGGCAGGGTGCTTGGGGCTTAGTCATTGGCTGGGCTTACACAGGCTTCAGCTCCAGCGGTCCCTGTGCTGGGAACTGTGGGACCACACAGGGAAGAAGGAAATGAGCCATGAGGAGGATAACTAGGTCAGCAGCCAGACAGTCCTCCTTTTGAGTTCTGGTTCCTTTCCGAGGTATCTAAGGATCTGGAGACCCTACTCAGAGCCCAGGGGCCCCAAATACAAGCCACGCTGCCCAGAGCCCTGATCTCAAAGTCAACGGTAGATTTCGAAAGTCCAGATTCAGACCTAAGGACCCAGGCTTGGAAGCCAGAGCCCAAGGGCCCAACTTCAAAACCAAAGCTCAGGAGCTCAGAGTTCAGTCCTGCCCAGTTGGTTGCTAAGAGAGGAAATGGAACGTGTTTTCTGGGCCAGGATCAGAGGTGAGCAGGACTGGGCCAAGTTGCCCTGATGACTATACTTTGTAGTTGCAATGTGAGGCATTTACTGCAGTTTAAGGCAAGGGTAGGGGGCCTGTCATTTTTAACAACTGACACCTGCCCCTCTGCACCCCTACCAAGGCAGAGGCCAAGGCACCATCCCTCTGCCGCTGGCCTGTTCCCTTCCCTTCCAAGGCCAGGGAGGCCAGGGCTGGAAGTTTGGCCAGGCCTGTAATTGTAGCCAGCTGGGGGAGGGGCTGGACTTGGCTATAAATACTCAGAAGGCTGCTAAGCGCCTGCAGCTGTGGCCCAGAGGCTGTGGTGGGCTGAGGCTGGGGGTGGGGTGGTCGGGTGTGGCCAAGTTCTTTGCTGAGCCCAAGCTAGTTGGCCTCAAAGAGGGGGAAGGAGGCAGCACAATTAGTGGAACAGATAAAATCTGCTCTTAATTTAGGGAGGAGAGAGACCCAGCTTGAGCTGGCAGAGCTGGCCAGCCTGTGAGAGGGATGATGGTCATCTCTTGGGGTAGAGGACAGCCCTCACGAAATGAGGGTGGTAGATCTGGGTGGGAACTGCTCTGCCCACTCTGACCCAGAGAGGCCAGGATCTCCCAGTCAGATCCAACGCCTCTCAGAGCAAGGGCATCATGCCATGCAGAGCTGGGCTCTGTGTATCTGGTGACCTGAGAACATGGGTACCTTGGGATTAGAGGACCTGAGTATGTGCCAACTGAGAGCTGATACTTGGGTGGATTGGAAGTTCCTGTGAAATTGCCATCCTATCAGCAGCCAAGTGACTGGTGCGGACAGAAGTGTCCTTGTCATCGCTCCTGATCCTCCTCTGGGGCTGCAGCCCCCTGCCCTTCCCAAGCAGGACTGGCCACACAGGCCCAACTCCTGGCCCAGGGAGCTTCCCATGGGAAGCTTGTCAAAGGTCAAGGACATCTTGCCCTAACTACTGTATATACAGGTGGGAAATTGAAGTTTAGAAAGGCAGGGGACTTGCCCAAGTCATATAGGGGGTTAATGACAAAGCTGGAACTAAAGCCAGGTCCCCTACCTCCCAGGGGATGGGATGAGGCCAAGAAGAGAACATGAACTTAATTTGGGAGTTTGGGAAGGAGAGAGAAAGACATCTTCGTCCTCTGCCTTGAGAGTGTAGCGGTAAACTGGGTCGTACCGAAGGCAGGGGCCCCCCAGGGGAGGGGAGACAGGTTTGGGAGCAGGTGCAGGGGTCACACCAGGAAGAAATCAGAGCTCCAAATGGTGTCAGCAGCCAGGATGGGGCCAGGAAGGGGGCTGCTGGCCTTGCACTCTTTCCCACCTCACAGCCCAGTCCAGATCCAGGCAGGCTCTCAGCAGGCAAGGCCGGGGCAGGTGCCAGTGAGCACAGGTGGCTGAGAGGGCAGGGGCTTGGAGCAGAGGGAAGGCAGGAAATGGCAGCCCCAGCCTAGTCCACACCCCACTTTCTGGGCAGAAAGGAGGATAGGACTGGTGCTGGTCTGCCAGGGACCTCTTGGGGCCTGTGAGTGACACACACCCCAGTGTCCCAACTCTTTTCTCAGGGCTCAGCTTACCAGCTAAAGCATTAGAGTGCTCTGTAGGAGGGGCGAGGGGTCATAAACCCAGGATGTGCTTCTCTGGGGAACAGTCGCAGCTAAAGGACATCTAGAATCATATGGCATATCCCAACTGCCCTCCTGCGTCTCCTGACACCTTCCCCCCACCCTGGGTATGTCTGACACAGCAGGCCTGGCTCCAAATAGCACCCCGCTCCCAACCTGACCTAACGTGTTGGCTTTGAGTACTAGGTGAAGGGCGCCTGTGCCATTCTCCCTCAAAAACAGAACTCAGTCAGGAAGGGTGGGAAGGATGGTCCCAACAGTCAGAAGCTCTTCCTCTTCTCAGGTTTTCAGCTCCTCTGGCTTAAAGGCTTGTTCCTCTGAGGGTCAGTGGGTGGACATGCTCCTCCACTGCCCCCAACATTGAGACCTTATGTCCATGTGAGGTTCAGAGCCAGATCTGGATGCTTCTTGCAAGCTTCAGCTGGCCACTGTGTCACCTATCTTGAGTTGGGGAAGGATCAGGTAGGGGTGGGGAAGGCAGGATCTGGAATCTAATTGGGCAGGGGAGGGGCAAGGCACAGCTTGGGTGGGCTGGGCAGAGACATTGCTGGGACCCAAAGAGAGGTGGCCCATCCCTCACCGTTCCTCCCCATGTACTTTCCTTCTCTCCAGGAAAAGAAAGGGCAGGAAGTGCAGAAGGGTCCAGCTGTGGAGATCGCAAAATTGGACAAATTGCTGAACCTGGTGAGGGAAGTGAAACCCAAAATCTGAGGTCCCTGTCCTATTTCTTGAACCCAGTACTTGTAGCCCCTGACCCTGGTACCAAGTTCAGCCTTAGCACCTAATATGTGACCCCACCCCTGATCAGGTCCCCTCTTCAGCCCTGGACCCAGCACCTCATCCCATGACTTGGCCCTCAATCACCATTATCCACTCCTACTTTGCACAAATAAACCTGTCTGGAAACCCACCCCCACCTTTAATTTTGCTACTGCAGGGCCCTCAGGAAGAGGAGAAAATCTCAGGGTAGAACCACGGTTCCATTTATTATCCAGCGAACAGTGGGAGGACCAGAGGAGGGGCCCAGCCTGGACGCCCTCCCATTATTGCCAAGGATTCCAGTTTGCTTTCCCAACTGAGAGGGCCTAGAGGCACTAGGCCTAAGGAGAGAGTGGACCCAGCCCCTGGCCCTTGAGATGGAGCAGAGTCCAGATGGCCCAGGCCCTAGCACCAGCTCATGAACCCCCACCCTGGGCCTGTTTACCCACAGCCACCAGAGCCCCTCTTAGAGCCTGGCTGGCTAGCCTCTGGGTTGCTAGGTCCAGCTCCGGACAGGCTGGACTCTGAGTTCTGGACCCCAGGCTGGCTGGATCCTGGGGTCCTGATTCCAGGCTCTGGATGAGGTGGACTTAGGCCCCAGACTCCAGGCTGGGCCAGGGGCCTTCAGGGCTGCAGTAGGTAGCTGCCTTCATGGCTGGGTTTCTGGGGCAGGGGTGCCTTCTCAGGGCAGGGACCAGGGCTGGAGTTGAGACTGGATTCAGAGAGCGAGTCGATGTCAGCAGAGCGGGAGTGGCAGGCCCAGCAGAGAATGACCCAGAGGAGCAGTAGCAAGAAGCCTACCAGGCCGTTGCAGACGATGGCGATGAGGGCGCCCTGGGATATGGCTGCCCCCATGATGGGCAGCACCCTCAGACCAGCACAGAGAGCGGAGCCAAAAGCTGGGTTGACTCAATGGCAAGGCCCATGCCGAGGCGGGACTCTGGTACAGCCGGTCTTCTGAGGAGGCTGTCCTGTCCACACTGTCAGTGATTCCTGGGCAGTAGAGATGTCCACCTACAGCCCGAGCCAGTGGTGGGTACAGAGTAAAGGAAAGGGTGGTGAGAAGGGGCAGGGTGATACCTAAGAGAGGAGACAAAAGAGCCCCTCCCACATCTCTGGCTCCCTGGCAGAGGACTGGGTCCCGGGAAGCCCCAATACTCCACAGAGCCCATGCCCCATGCTCAGGTCTGGCCCTGGGCACCTGGAGGGGGGTGTAGCCACAGCGGGGCAGCTGGACTGGGCAGCCTGGATCATTCTCCTTAGAACAGGTGGGCATGTTCCAGCCCTGGCCACCCAGCTTGCAGCCCCCTAAGGCACTCCGTGAGTGGGTGTGCCCAGGCCTGGGAGGATGGGGGTGGCAATCAGCTCCAGTGGGGCCTAGCCGCCTCCCCACCCTCCGGACCCCGGCCAGCCAGCCCAGGAGACCTGCGGAGGCGCCAGCGCAGAGGGAACTTCGAGGAGGCCCTGGCGGGCGTGTGCGTCTGTGTATCCAGGCTGTGCACCCAGGTGTGCCCTCCGTGTGGGCAGGTGTGTCTGTGTGTCTGCCCCTGCAGACCCACCTCTGTATTCGTGTGCGTGTGTGCGCTCCGCTGTGAGTGTCTGTTGCGTGTCTCGTCTCTCCCTGTCCCCGTGTGTGGGTCTCGCGCCTCTCCCCTTCTTCCCGGCCGCGCGTCCCTCTGTGCCTGCAGACGCGTCTCCCTCCCTTCCCCTGCGGGGTCCGCCTCTTCTGTGTCTCTGTGTCTGTCTCGCCCGGTGAGCGTCCGTCCTTTTACCTCCGTCTCCGGGTCTCTGTCCGGCCCCGCGGCCGTGGGCGACGGGCCCCCTTACCTGAGCGGAGCCCGGGGCACGCCCGCCGCAGGGTCCAGGGCAGCGAGATGCTGGGCGCAGGCTGCGGCTCCGAGCCCGCGGGCGGGCGGTCGGGCGGTGGGGGAGGCGGGTCGGGGCGGCGTTCCCTCCCCAGACCCTCCCCTCGGCCACGCAGCCTCTGCCGGCCGCTCCCGCCGCGGCGCGACCCGGTGGCCTCTGCCGCGGGCGGCCTGCGGCGAGCGGGCGCCTCCTCCCCCTGGGGCGCCGCCTC
Source organism: Murina feae (assembly GCA_004026665.1). NCBI lineage: Eukaryota > Metazoa > Chordata > Mammalia > Chiroptera > Vespertilionidae > Murina > Murina feae. The sequence continues at coordinate 32,570 of PVJC01001073.1, forward strand.
CTCCGCGGGGCCGCTCGCTGGCGGGGCGACGGCGGCGGCGGCGGCGACTCGGGCACGCGGTCCGGCCGGGCTCCGCGGCGCTCGGACGGGCTCGGCCCGGCTCGGCGGACGGCGAAAACCGCCAGAGCCCCGCCTCCCGGGAGGCTGGCGGCCGGCGGCCTGTGGGGGACGCCGCCATCCCCCGCCGCCGCCGCCGCCGCCACTCAATTGGCTGGCGGCTCCGGGCCCACGTGCCATTGGCCCTGCGCTGGGGCGGGACCGCCGGGGCGGGGCGGGGCGGGCGGGCTGAGGGCGATTCCCCCGCATCCTTCCCCGGGGGCGGGCGGGGCGGCGAGGACCACCGGGTCGCCGGGACTTCTGGCACCTTCCACACGCAGCCTCCGGAAAAGGCCGGAGCTTCTGCGACCCCGCGTCCGAGGACGCCGCCCTCCCCGTTTGGTAGCGGTCTCTGCCTCCCCGCCGCGGGGAAGCGAGACTCCCCATTGTCCGCAGCCCACGCCCGCCTGGGGGTGGGATCCGCCTCCCCCTCCAGCGGGTCTGTGCCCCGGGGCAGGTGAGCAGCTCACGTCCAACAAGTTCCTGGGCACAGTCGCTGCACTCCCAGCAGTGCTGGCGGAGGCGTGTGCTTTGGGCTGTGGGGGAGCCGCGGACAGAGAGGGATGGGGTACCCGAGGGAGGGCCCAGCCCGGCTGCAGGAGGCGGGACTCCATCCTAGACGCGGTCCAGAGGGAGCGGGCAGCTCGGGCGCTGCCAGGCATGCCTTCTGCCTTACCTACAGTCCTAAGTGTTCTGAACCGGACCCTCTCCTCACCCCATTCTTCATGTTCTTCGTGCATGATGAGCAAATCCCGGGAGCTATACCATGAAGACAGGGCCCTCAGGTCCAGCTTAACTTATTTCTGGAATTCCAAACTCAGATGCAAGTGCCTACCATACTCAGGGGGCATTGATTCCTGGTTCTGCCACTTACCCGACTTTGTGACTTTGGACAAGTTAGTAACCTTTTTTAAAAAAAATTTTTTTAGAAAGAGGAAGGAGGGGGGGGGGGGAGAGAGAGAGAGAGAGAGAGAGAGAGACACAAACATTGAATTGTTATTCCACTTATTAATGCATTCACTGGTGGCTTCCTGACCCGGAATGGAACTGCAACCTTGGCGTGTTGGGACTCTGCTCTAACCAACAGGTATCTGGCCAGGGCTGTTAACCTCTTTTAGACTCAGCTTCCTCGTTTGTAAAATGGTTATAATAATAGCTCCCATCAGGGTTGTAATTCAGATACACCAGACCAACCACATTTCAGTAAATGCCAACTGACACAACCCCAAGGACTACATGGCTAAGGGACCCCTTCCCCAAATGCCATGAAATTCACATGAGATTCCTATAAATCCAAATGCTATCTTGAAAATGAGAATGGGAAGGGTAAACTCATCTGAAATATGGAGTCATCCAAACCTGAATTACTTAGAGACTGTCTAAAAAAAAATTTTTTTTTACCCTACTGAGTTCACTAGAGTGGATTAATTTTAGTTCTGCTGCCCCTGTTACCCAGCAGGGTGGGGGCATTGTGAGCAAGATCAAATCAGTTCTAGGAAACAGAGGAGGCTTATGTCATTGTACATCTGAGTGTAATGTGAGTGAATTGCGACCCAGCTGCAGGAGTTCAGATTTTATACTGAAGACAGTGGGGAAGTTCTGAGGAATTTTGAGCAGAGAAGTAATGTGATCATACACAGGAATTAGAAGGATGATTTGAGCGGCTCTGTGGAAGGAAGGATTGAAAGCGTTTGAGCGTGAAGACAACGACTAATGACAGGGACTGAAATGATGTAGGGGAGTAGGAATGGAGAGAACAGGAGAGCATTGTGGAGATTTGGGAATTACAATTGGCAGGACCAAAACCGCCCCCCCCCCCAAAAAAACAAACAGTTGGCAGGACTTAGAGACCTACACCTATAGATATGGGGGTAAGAGGACGGGAAATGTGGGGTAACTCCCAGATTGATGATTAGAAGTACCTCTAATTGAGAAAGGGAACTCGTGAGAAGGGGTGAAATGCAGCAGGGGCTGGGGGAAGAGGAAAGATGAGTTCAGTTTTGGATATGATGCATTTGCGTTACCAATTGGACACCCAAGTTCAGATGTTCAATCGATATTTGGATAAACAGGTCTGAGATTCAGGAGAGCGATCCAGGCTGAATTTAACATTTTGTGAGTTCACAGCAAGGGATATTAGTCAAACTAGAAAAGTGGATGAGCTCACCCAGGAAAATTAAGAACTGGTTTAAGCAAAAAACAATACATTTATAATCAGATATTGAGACCTAAAGACAGGGATGCCTCAGGAACAACTAGAACTAATAGACTTAAAAGCAGGCATCCTCAAACCTCGGCCCGCGGCCGCATGCGGCCTGCTGAGGACATTTATCCGGCCTACCGGGTGTTTTTGCCGCCGCTGCCTGTCCTGCTTAAAATAAGATAATGTGCAGTGTGCATAGGAATTTGTTCATAGTTTTTTTCAAAAAGCTATAGTCCAGCCCTCCAACAGTCTGAGGGACAGTGAACTGGCCCCCTGTTTAAAAAGTTTGAGGACCCCTGCTTAAAAGCCACTAGGTTTTCTCTCACCTGTTATCTCTATTATTTTTTGTCACCTTCATTTCCCTCCCCTGCTACCAGCCCAGCCCCTGTCATCCCTACCTGCAGACTGGTTTCCAATGCTCTTCTGCTCCACATGCTAAAAATCTTGACTTCAAACAATCCCAAAGCTTAAAATTTTATTGTTGAGGTATCCAACCAGACACTAACTTCGTTTTCTTGGTTGCAGTTTGCAAATTCTTCTGATTGGCTCAGCTTAATTAGACCAATTTGGGACCAAACAACTGTGGTCAAGGAATGAATAAGGATCAAATTGCATAACAGGGCCCACAAGATAACCCATGGAACATTGGGATAGTGGTGGGGTTCCCAGGAGCAGAGAGATCCTCAAAAAGCAGAATGGCAGGTGTTCACTGTGGCTCACCCTTTGCCCAACACATATATTGTTATCTAATCTAATAAAAGAGTAATGTGCAAATTAACCATCTCTCTGGGATGCCTAGGCCACGCCCACCAGCCAAGCCATGCCCACCAGCCAATCAGAGCAGCTGCATGCAAATTAACCCAGCCAAGATGGTAGCCAGCAGCCATGGAGCTAGAGCAAACAGGAGGCTTCCATTGCACCAGCAATAGAGTTGAAACTGCCTGCCTAGGCCGGCTGGGCCTCTACTCAAGGCAACAAAGTTTCAATTATAGAAGATAAGCCCCAGAAACCTGATTCCAGCCAGCCTCACTGGGACATTGGGTCAGTGGGAGCTGTGGGCAGCCTGAAAACAGCCCTCAGCCCTTCACCCAGGCTGGCCACAGCCCAATGGAGTGAGTGTCCCCACTGGGGGGCTTGGCCAGCCTGCAAACAGCCATCAGCCCCTCACCCAGGCTGGCCAGGCATGCCAGCAGGTGGACATCCCCCAAGGGGTCCCAGACTGTGAGAGGGCACAGGCCAGACTGAGGGACACCCCCACCCCCGAGTGCACAAATTTTTGTGCACCAGGCCCCTAGTTATATATATCCAAAAATGCCTTCGCCTATATACATAATCCAACTATCCTACATACATATGCCAGCAAATTCACCTCCTCTCCTAACGAGGACAGCTCAGTGACACATCCAGCTATTGCTTCTGGAAGTTATCTCATAGGACACTGTTCTTCAAATATAGGTTCTCTGGGTAATGTCCCTTTGTGCTCTAGTTATAATTTAATCTCTACAAGGTGTGAACATGGCTTCTAATGACCCTCTTGCCTATGTTTAAACTCTTTTTGAACTACCTTTAAACCACATCCCCCCAAAAACAACCCCAAACCTAATATTTAGAGATGGAAGAAATAGAGGATAAAATAGAGTAAAAAGAAAGCACTGTACAGTGGCCATTGATCCCAAGCATTGTTTTTTCTTTTGACCACAAATAACAATGAAAATGATGGGACTAGGAAACCTCCTGGCACAGGTTGTTGATACACTTCTTTGGCGATGGGGTTTCTGATTGGCGGCCCCAAGGTCTTGCCTGCAAGAATGAGATTCCTTCTCCAGCGTTCTGAGAGCTCCATTGTGGAAGATTTCAGTGGGGCATTGTACTGATTAGTACTACACTTCCTGATGGTGTTTTAGAGATTGTTCTGGGGTTGAGCAAACATAGATCTCTGCATTTATGAGGATTGGGTGTGGTTTTATTTTTCCTCCCAGATGGTACAGTTCTTTTAAAACCATAGTAAAAAAAAGAAAGAATGAATGAAAGAAAGAAACCATAATCAGCTGTCAGTTTCATCTGGGGGAGAATTCCTTTTACTAGTAACATATTTCATTGGCCCTAAAGCACATTTTTCCCTAGTTTAAACAACTCTGAAATCAGAATATGTCTTTCAATGAATGGCATGTAATGGTTTTTAAACTGTTTTTCCTTAGTAGTTCATAAAATAACTTGACTCTTATAATTGATGGAACATGAGATTTTTAAAAATATAGTAATTTTACCCGTCAGAGTTCTTTTTTTTTTACAAATAATAGAATCAACTCTGGATAGTTGAAGCTTAAAAGGGTGTTAAAAGATATTACTTAGCTCAGAATAGTTAGGAGGGCTGGGAAAATGGACTTAAAGCTACATTTCTAGGAACAATACCCCAACCATACCACACAACCTGATGAGGAAACCACATCACTGCTATTCCAAATAAGCACCAAGAGTTCCATTTGCCAACTTTACAAGCTCTGCGGCACATCTGTGGTAGGAACTCAATATTGCAACCACTGGGAAACCATCGCTGTTACCACTACCATGCCCCACAGCAGGACACTTGTGGTACTACCAGCAAGAGCAGAAATCAAAGCCCTATGTCCAACCTGCTTCCTATATCCGTCAGGATTAGCTAGGAAACGGCAGTTACAGATCTTACTGGTGAACTTTGGTGATATTTACTTCACTCATATTCCCCACTTCTGCACCCAAGTTTCACATGGGGAAGTAGTGTGCCTATATATAAACGAGCTGCAGGGGATGCCGGGAACTTTAGTTTTGACTCTGTAATGAGGAGGCTGTATTATTTTTTCTTAATTTTTTAAAAAAAATCTATACCCAAGGATTTGTTTTTATTGATTTTAAGAGAGATAGGAAAGGAGAGAAACATCAATCATTTGTCTGCTGTACACACCCCAACTGGGGATCAAACCCACAACCTGGGGATGTGCCCTGACCGGGAACTGAACCCATGATCCTTTGGTGCTTAGGACTGCACTTCAACCAACTGAGCCACACCAGCCAGGGTTGAGGAGGCTAGATTTTAAAATGAGAATTTCCCCTTATAGGAAAACTATTTAAAAGGTGAAGGACATCCATGAATACGGTATATTTCTTCTACCATAATCAATACTAGAATTGTATAGAACATGCTCTCTGAATTTCCAGATTTGCCAAGAAGATACAAGGCCTGCCCCAGCTCTCAGAGGAGTGATTTTTAAGCACTTTGTCTAAGGGCTCTTTTAATCCTCTGACTATGCCTTCTGGCTTCATAGGGAATCACTGGCTGGAGTGACAGGGCTGGTAGTTTTTCCCGCCCTGGAATGATGGCCTTCCCTCCCTCACATTCCAGGCAGCTCACTTTACGATAGGAGACACCATCACGTTTGCCTGGCAGGGTAGGACGTCCAAATGGGTGGTCTGTAAGCAGTGAGGGGACAACAGAGTAAATATTTAACTTGGATAAGGAAATGTGTTTCAGTGCTGATAGGGGCCTTGCTGAATTGCAGAAGCTGAGTTTATTGGCTGCTCTCTGTTGATGGCCTGATGAGGAAGCCCTGTTTGTTGTCCCCAACCTACCTCCTCTCTCTCCTTTTCTTATCTCCAGACTAGCTTCCTATGCTTCTCCAGTCCCCCACTACTTAACCCAGTTTCTGATGATTCTTAACTTTACAGCTTAAACTAGATACCCAACAAGGTGTTGGCTCATCTCTTTCAGTTCTAGTTCCAGCTTATCCTTCTCAGTTCCAGTTCCAAAATTCCTAAGGACTTGCTTTCAGCAGCCTGACTTTGGTCAGATTCCATTCCCTGCACCAATGATCCGTGTTGGGAGGGGAGGGTCATAATAAGATGGTGGTTCCCATGATAATCATTTGAATGAAAAGTAGTTCCCACCAGAAGGGAGGGCAATTCAAACCAGACATAAAGTAGTCTACCATACTAACCTTATGGACACAGGGGAAAAGATAAATCTGCGAGGTAAACAAGGGAGGAGCTGTCAGAGAGGCAGAAGGAAAACGGAGAGGGAACATAGTTTCAGGGAAGACAAGAAAGGACAGGGGGTCAAGGAGGGAGGGGTCAGCAATCCAAAATGTCAAAGAGAGGCCCGGAAGTTTCATATAAAAGGGGCCACCCGACTTAAGAACAAGGAGCTTCTTGATTGTCTTGGAAAGTAGTAGTTCCAGTGGGCAGTGGAGATGGGATTTTGGTAGATGCTAGATTTTAGTAGTTTCAAGAGCGAGTAAAAAGTAGATGTCATATACCGCTCTAGCTGGTTTGGCTCAGTGGAAAGAGTGTTGACCTGAAGACTGAAGGAAGTGTCCAGGGCTTCATTTAGGTCACGGGAACATACCCGGGTTGTGGACTTGGTCTCCAATAGGGGGCGTGCAGGAGGCAGCCGATCAATGATTCTCTCTCATCATTGATGTTTCTATCTCTCTCTCCCTCTCCCTTCCTCCTTGAAATCAATAAAAAAAAATATTTTATTAGAAGGAAGGAGAATAAATATGGAAGGATTGGAAGAATGTGGAGTCAGAGGATGTTTTTTCATTTCTAAAAATTTCTTATATGTTTCTTATGTAGCCATGTTTAAGTACTGGTGGGAAGGAACCAGGAGAAAGAATATAATTGATAGCTTTTTTTAATTATTACTGTCCATCTCTCCTGAGCTGTGCAGACCTAGACAGGCAAGGAGAGGGACAGAAGCTAAGGAAAGTAGGGCAGAGAGAGGAGGTGCTGGCCTCGGCACTGGGTGACCCCGGGCTCTGGCACTGCACCATGGTCTATCCCTAGACCAAAAGGCCTTGTGTGGGGAACAGAGTCCCAGGGCTGGAGCCAGTCTTCGGCAGGTGGGGGCAGGGTGGACACAAAGCAGCTACACTCTGGCACAGGTAAACTTGCCATGTCAATTTCCCCATCTCACAACTGTGCCTATCCCTGCCCCAGCCCACATGCTCACTCCTCATCATCCCTGCAAAGCTGTCTCCTCCTTTCTCTACGTCCTCCCCTCCCATCGCTCCTCAGCCGTTGCCCCCACCTTCTGCTCTCACCATTCCTGAAGCTGGATAACCAAGGTCACCCTCACCTCCTTGTCACAGCACACCCAATGAATACTTCTGAAGCCTGGTATCTTTGTTGACTTCTTGGTAGCATTGAGGCTGCTCATCTCTTTTTGAAATTCTATCTTCCCTTGCTTTCCACCCTCTCTGGGAACATTTATTTCTCCTTCTAATATAGCTATTGTGTATTAGCTGCCTGTCAGAGTTTTACATCACCATAGATAGTTCTCATCTGCATGTAAGACAGGTCCGTGGAACAGATGAAGGGATCTGGGCTCAAGGCAATCAAGGTGTTTTTCTTTAAAAAAAAAAAAAAAGTTTTTTTTATTCATTTCAGAGGATAGGAAAGGGAGAGAAACATCAATGATGAGAGAGAATCATTGATTGGCTGCCTTCTGCACACCCCCTAATGAGGATCAAGCCCTCAATCTGGGCATGTGCCCTGACTGGAATTGAGCTGTGACCTCCTGGGTCATGGGTCGATGTTCAACCACTGAGCCACACCAGCTGGGCTCAAGGCGTTTTTCTAAGTTGCCCAGAGGAGCCACAATAGAATCTGGATTAAAACCCAAATTTGCTGCATTGCCCTTAACTCAAGCACACTGTCTGTCTCTACCTCTCTGGTTCCTCCGCAGCTTCTTTGGTGGCTGCGCTCTCTGCACCCACCTTCTTCTCTCATCTCCTTAAGTGATCTCCTCTGCACTGTGGCTACAGTGCCCATTTTTGTGCTGACAACGCTTTCACACCAACCCAGACCTCACTCTCAAGTCCCGGACTGGTATTTGCTGCTGCTCTGTTGCTGCTGCTACTTTGGTTATTGGAAGAGCTAAGATTTATGGAGTGTTTTCAGCATGGCAGGCACCACTCTAATTTCTTTATATATATATATCATTTCATTAATCCTTACAATGACTCTATGAGGTAGGTACTGTCTTCCAATTTTCCACTTAAGGAAACTAAATCTTAGATTAATTAACTTGTCCAAAATCAACAGGACTTTGGTCAGGTTTGTCTGACCTCAGCATCTGTTCTTTTAACTACTGACCAGATGACTTGCACCAAGAGGCTCCCCAAGAGGTACACTTGGCACATCTCCCTCTGAGATCATCTGCCCCTCATGTGCTCTGTGATTGCAGGCAAGTGACTGAATGCCTGAGCCATGGTTATTATAAACTTCTGCAAAACCTGTCATCCTCAGGTACTAACTAGATCAATAAACAGTCCTACCATCTCTCCGTCAGCAGGAGTTGTACGAGACTCCTCTCCCTACCCCACATTCATCAAGACTTGGTGGGTATGTGCTCACTTTCACTGCCCAGGCCCCCCACACTGTTCATTAAAAGCACCTCATTCAAGCCTGCTCGCACTCTCAGCCAAGGGTTCCACATTCTGTTCCCTCCTCTGCACAGCCCCTAGAACCATCTTTCCAAACACAAATCTGGCCAGGTGTCCCCAGCTCCCAGGGCCCCCTGACACTGGGCAGAAACCCTTGGTTTTCAAAGCCCAGACTGCCTGGCCCCACCTCCTCTGCAGCCTCTCTGTAGGACCGACCACAGGAAAATCCTCACCTTCCTGCTTTTCCTCCCATCCTTTCCCTGCTCTTCCCCCAGGGGGCAGGTATCTTCTGCCTCTCCACAGTGACCCCTCTCGCCATTGGTATGTGTTTTTCCAGTGACACTGAGCCCAGTGGTGGATGTGCTCAGGTTTCTCTGTTTTATAATATCTAGCATATATATATATATATATATATATGCTAGATAAGTATATATTTCACAACAATGTGAATATACTTCGTGCCATAGAATTGTACACTTAAAAATGGTTAAAATAGTAAAACAAAACAAAACTAGGTATAATTCCTCTCCCAGATCCCAGGTCCCGGAGCCAGCAGGAAGGTCATTCCTGTAGGCTCCTCCTCGCCCTATCCCCCGCTCCCCCACAGCTGTGCAGAAGCCCTGGGCATTTTATGCTGTTCAGATGCCCGGATTGGAGTTCAATGTCCAGGACACTCCTAGGACACCATCCCTGTTCAGATGCCCGGATTGGAGTTCAATGTCCAGGACACTCCTAGGACACCATCATGGAATGTTTGTGGATCGCCCCTGTCTGTGCAAACACACCCCCTCTTCATTTGGGGGAACTCTCTTGGTTGCTTGGCCACATGTCCCCTAACCTTAGCATAATCCCCTCAAGAAGCTTAGACTTCCAGAGGCCAGAATCAGAAAGATGTCTGTGGCTGGTTCTGCTCTGGGCCTGGGATCCTCATCCCAAGAGGGAGGAAAAAGGCCCAGCCTTCCAGCTGAGACAGGAAAGGGAAGACTGGCAGGAAGCTATCCCAGCACACAAACTCCTGCCTCAGGCAGTCAAATCTCTCGGGGGCAGAAATCAAAAGGTATCCTTCACTGAATATATAGACACAAACTACCATGCATACACATAAGCCACAAGGCAAGGACCCACATCCATACAAGCAAAGATACATGTATAGAGGAACGAGTCTGCCCACAGACACAGGCATGCAAATGAAAACACACATATAGAGATATACATGTCTAACACTCACCTCACACATGTCACATATCCAGGAAAATACACATAAAGGAGTTCATAGGTCTCCGTAACACACACACACACACACACACACACAAACACGGAAACCTACTGACAGACTTACACAACAGTGAATGTTTTGGACCAATGACTGAAGAAAGAAGGCAGAGATAAAAACAGGTCAGTTTTCTGAGATGGGGGAGTGTGTATATGTGTAAGACAGGCTGGAGAGAGGGGGAGGAAAGAGAGAGAGAGAGAGACAGAGAGAGAGAGAGAGAGAGAGAGAGAGAGAGAGAGAGAGAAGGGAGAGATCCTGATAGCAAGAAGAGAGAGTAATAATTATTTATACTGTAGCAACTACTTACCCAGCCCTCATTTACTCATCTCTTCATTTAATAGTCAACAAGTTGGGTCCTCTGCTGGGCTAGGAAGACAGAGAGGAAGAGGCCTACCCATCAGCAACTCTAACACAGGGCGGTGAGTGCTGTGATGGGGACCCACCCCTGGGAAGCCTTGGAAGGGAGGTGATGTCAGGGAAACTTGAATCAAATATTGAACAAGTAGGAGTTGGAATGAAAGAGATGGATAGGGAGGTCAACTTGGGCCAAGAAAACAGCTCCTAGGAAGGTGTAAGTATTAGTTTCCCGTTGCTGTTTTAACAAGTTACCATACATTTACTGGCTTCAGACAACACAGATTTCTTCTCTTACAGTCTGAAGACCAATTTCACTGGGTTCCACAGTCAAGGTGTGGGCAGGGCTGGTTCCTTCTGGAGGCTTCGAGCAGAGAGTCAATTTCCTTGCCTTGTCAGCTTCTAGCACTTGGCTTGCGGACCCTCCTTCCATCTTCCAGTTTCTGCTTCCATCATCTCATCATCTCCTCCAGCCTCTTTTCTATTAGATTGGTCATGATTACATTGGGATCACCTGATAATCCAGACTAATCTTCCTATGTCAAGATCCTTAACTTAATCCCAGCTGCAAAATCCTTTTGCCATGTAAATTAACATTCACAAGTTCTGGGAATTAGTACACTGACATATTTGGGGACCATTACTTAGCCTACCACACAGGGGGCTGGCATATTATCTCACCATCTTCAAATCATCCTCTAAGGTAAATCTTGTTACCCCCAGAATGAAGATTAGGAATCTGAGGCTCATGGAGGTAAAGTGACTTTGCCTTAAACCAAAAGAAATAGATGAGTGAATAGATAGATACATAGATAGATACATAGATACATACATACATAGATCTTCTTCATTATCTTTGTCAAATGTCACCTTGGAAAAATCTGAGATCAGACTGAATTTCCCTCTGTATGTGACTTGCATTTTATGCCTAGGTCCCTAAACCTAGACATAAAAACAAATTCTTATCTTGTCCTCAAAGTTTGGTAATGAAATTAGTGTCTTTTTAAAAATACATATTTTTATTGATTTTACAGAGAGGAGGGGAGTTAGAAACATCCATGAGAAACATTGATCAGCTGCCTCCTGCACGCCCCCTACTGGGGATCGAGCCCACAACCAAGATACATGCCTTGACCAGAATAGAACCCAGGACCCTTCAGCCTGCTGGGCCAATGCTCTATCCACTGAGCCAAACCGGTTAGGCAGTGTATCTTTTTAAAAATATATATCTTTATTGATTTCAGAGAGGAAGGAAAAGGGAGAGATAGAAACAGCAATGATAAGAAAGAATCATTGATTGGCTGCTTCCTGCACGCTCTCCACTGGGGATCAAGCTCACAACCCAGGCACATGCCCTGACCGGGAATCGAACCATGATCTCCTGGTTCATAGTTTGATGCTCAACCAATGAGCCATGCCAGCTGGCATTTTTTTCTTTTTTTAATCCTCACCTGAAGATATGTTTAGAGAGAGGAAGTGAGAGAGGGAGAGAGAGACAGAGAGAGAGAGAAACATCCTTTCCAGGGATCAAACCCGAAACCTAGGTATATGCCCCAACTAGAATTAAACCTACAACTTTTTTATGTATGGGACAACGTTCCAACCAACTGAGCCACCTGACCGGGGTTGGCTATCACATTTTTAAGGTTTATAAAAGGAATTTGCTTGTTTGGGTGGACATTTTTGTTTTGTTTGGCTCCTGTTCATCTTGTCAGTAGGGGTAGCTCGGGGTGGAGTGAAGGTGCAGCCTTCACTTTGCTCTCCTGACTCAGATCCCTGGCCTTGGCTGGTCCACACCTCTCCCCTCCGACCCTCCTCTGGGCAAGAGTTTAGCAGCTCCCAGTCCCCAGCCCTTTCAAGTCCCTGGGGTGAGAGAGGCCCACAGGACTAGGCCTCAGCACATAGTGGGTGTTCAGCCCGTGGTAAAGAGGGAATGAGCAGGGAGTGTTTCATGAAGGCAACATCAAAGGGACCTCAAACCCTTCCCAGGAGAGGGCAGGGCACCGAGGAGTGGAAGTAGAATGGCAGGAACAATCATAGGGGAACAAGGTGAGGGAGGAGGCAGTTCAGCTGGTAGAGTGCCAGCTGGAGGGAGGAGAGAAGCTGGAGAGGAAGGAAGGAGGGCCTAGGCATGGAGACTGGCCTGAGGATCCCCTTGGTGTGAGCAAAGCACTTAGCTCTTGTGTCTAGACTCTCAGGGAGAGTGCAGGGGCAGGCACAGGTAGGGAAGCCTGAATCCTGTCTCCCTTCTCCATCTCAGCCTAGGGAACCTTCTCTGACTGCCTCACTCCCACTGCCTCCCTGTCCTGGTTTCCTAAGATGCTCAGTGGTTGAGAGTCGATCTATGAACAGAAGGTCACGGTTCAATTCCTGGTCAGGACACATGCGCGGGTTGTGGGCTCCATCCCTGGTGTGGAGTGTGCAGGAGGCAGCCGATCAATGAGTCTCTCTTATCATTGATGTCTCTCTCTCTCTCTCTCTCCCTTCCTCTCAGAAATCAATAAAAAAACAAACAAACAAACAAAAAACAACACTGGCTGGTTTGGCTCAGTGGCCCATAGATGGAAGGGTCTTGGGTTTGATTCCAGTCGAGGGCATGTACCCCAGTTGCAGGCTCAATACCCGGCCTGTAGGAGGCAACCAGTTCATGTGGCTCTCACATCGATGTTTCTCTTTCTCTGTCTCTCCCACTCCCTTCCACTCTCTCTAAAAATCAATGGGAAAATATTCTCGGGTGAGGATTAACAACAAAAAAGAGCCACAGGTAAAGCCTCTGCCGTGACCACACTAGGTACACTCTCCATCACAGGCTACATACTAACACCCCACAGATGTGCCCCTGGTCACCCAGTCACGCAAAAACATAATTACACAGTTGTATACCATCACCCCAAACTAGCACATGACAGCTCAGTGACGCTTGGCACACTGTCCGGCTCCTGCTCTGGGGCCTTGGCCTCTGATTCTCCTGAGAGCTTGCCCTGCCCCCTGGTGGCCACTCCCCAAGCCACTGCCCTTCTGGAAGGACCCTGACTATCCACACCTTTCCCGGCCTGATTCTGCCCAAAGGAACTTCTACCTTGGAACAGCCTCTTCCCTCTGACTGGCATTGTCAGACCAGGCCCCCTTGAATAGAGTAGATCGGCCTCCCCCACCAGACGGTGCTGTTAGGCAAGGCCTTCTCAAATAGGGTGGCCAACTCTTCCGGTTTGCTTGAGACTGAGGGGTTTCCCAAGACTTGAGAATTCAGCTAAAACCGACAAAGTCCAGGCAACCTAGGACTAGTTGGTGATCCTATTTTCAGACCCACGTGCCTTCAGAGTGGTCTCTCCTCAGACTGGACCCTTCAGACCCTCTCCAGATTGGCCTCCCTATCAGACTGGCCCTCCCAAACAAGATCTCTTCAGCAGCACGTCCCAGACCAGCCTTCCTTCAGAGTGTCGTGTCACACAGGGCCTCTCAGACCCACTCACCTTCAAATTAGCCTTCCTCATCAGAGCGACCCTGTCAGAGAGGGTCCCCTCTGGCCTCTCTCCTCAGACTGGCTCCCTCCCCCCTGTCCAGTTTCCTTCCCGCCTCTGCCCTCCTCCAGGAGAGGGACGGCTGTAAAGATCACTCCACCCTTTCTGCCCACAAGGCTTTAGCCCTGCACCCCCAAACAGGTGCTGCCATCCGAGGGTCAGGTTCAGTAGCTCTGGGCTGTGGGCATAGGGAACATGTGGGCCTCAAAACAGAGAGACACAGGTGCAGGGTGCAGAGCTGGGGACTGGAGCCAAACATTCCGTTCTCTCCACGTGAGAGTGAACTTCCTCAGAGTCCCAGCCTAGGGAGTTAGTGAGCTCAACAGCTCTGGGGTGTTCTCAGGGCTGGAGGCTACTCAGAAGGGATTCCTGCCTAGTGTCTCCTGACCACCTCCCTCCCTCCCGGCTGGCTGCTGGGAGGCAGATGTGTGTGTGGGTGGGGGGGTGGGGGGGTGTCCAGGAGCAGGAATGAAGGGCAGGCAGGTGGCCGAGAGGGGGCAGCAGAAGCCAGTACAGCCCCGGTTCAGGTCAGAGAGGCACAGTGGCCACAGGCCGGGGTCTGGAGCAGTGCAGGAACACACAGAGGAGGGCAAAGACGGAGGGAGGGACTGACAGAATCACAGAGATATGGAGATGGAGATACAGCAAGAGAGACACAGAGACTCTGAGATGGTGACGGACACAGAGACAGAAAGGCAGAAAAAGGGAAGATTGAGAGACAAAGAGGAGAAACAGGCAAAGACAGGGATGGAGATGGCTAGAGAGAGACAAAGAGGGCAGCTGAGATAGGAGATGGAGACGTAGAGATAGAAATGGGATAGAGACATAAGGAGGGAAACGCAACAATAGGGACCGGAAAAAGACATATTCAGAAGTAGGAATGGGAGAGACAGAGAGAAAGGAATCGATTCAGTGAGGATAGAATAGGGGCAGAGACAAATTAGCATTATAGGAATGGGGCATAGAACGGTAGGGGTCCCCATTCCGAGAGCATCTAGGGAAAACCAAGAGAACTAGTGAGCTGAGGCTGGGCTGCTATGCATGTTGGACGTGGGATCCAATCCTTCCCCAGCAGCCCTCTTCAGCAGTTTTAATTTCAGACTCAGACTTAGCTCCCAAAAAAGTGTCTGTACTTACCCCAGCTCCCCAGAACCACCATGAGAAATACTGGATGTGAAGGAAGAGCACTCACAGGCAGCAGCAGATAGCAGTCAAGCCCCTCCAAGGCCAGCGGCCTCTGAGAGGTCAAGGGCAGGACCCCCAAGGAGGAATCATCCAGGCCCAGGCCAGGTCTGGTTAGAGGCATGACAGAGTGGTCTCTTCCATCCACCTTGAGGCGTGAGAAGGGGCTGGTCTCTCTCGGGGTTGGGGGCAGGGAGATGCCCCAGTCCTCCTTTCCATCAGCCTCCCAGGCTCCAGCAGGCCCTCCCCCCTCCTCCTCCTCCTCCTCCTCCTCCTCCCCAGGCCCCACATAATTGCTTTCCCATGTTGCTAATGGAGGCCAGATTGCTGATGCCCAAGCCCTGGGTGGGCGGCTGGTAGGTCAGGGTTGACCCAGGCTCTCAAGGCAGGAAGGCAGCACAGGCCAGAGACCCCCTAATGCAGCCCCATTACCTCGAGGACAAGGAAGAGGGAGGCTCAAACCCATCCCAGGATGCAATGTCCCAGGATGCAAGAGTTGGTGGTCCCCGTTCCGTCCACTGCTACTGGGCCTGAGGTTCACACCTGAGCCACACCTTGCAGGGACCAGTCAGGCAGACAGAACTGGGGGTCTGGGCACAGAGGCAGGTCCACAGCCACTTACCAGATGTCCACCCTGGACGCTTCTTTCATGTGCTCCCATCGCGGGGCTATACCGCTGGAAGAGCCGCAGGCCTTTCTACCCCTCCTCGAGTCCTGTAGGAGAGCCAGCCACCTTCCCGCAAGCCCCTTGCCCGGCCCCAAATCCTGTCCAGCCCGGCTCATCAGTGCTGAGGACCTTTGTTGTCCACCCAGCGCATGATCCCAGGCAGGCCTGCGAGGCTAGTAAGGAAGGTCCATTTTTGAACCTGTCTGAGGAAAAGGATTTGAATTGGGGGGGAGGCGGTATTTGTGTGTGTGAGACAGGGATTAGCAGCTTGGAGTGCAAGGTCTGTACCTGCTGTGGGGAGTGTATGCCCAGGCTCACTGCACATGGCCTTGATTCCACTTCTCTCTTATTCCAGCCACTCAGCGCAGAGCCACGCCTCGTTCCCCAGGTCAGGGCTCTCGTCTCACACTGCCCCCACCCCAGCGAGAGGTGCCTACCAACTCGGCCCCAGCCGCCGGCACGCTCAGCTAAGGGTCCACAGTGAGGGTCCTGTAAGAGGGGTCAGACCTGACCAGGCCTGTGGCAGCCAGAGGCCCTCCTCTGAGAAATCAAGGGACCCAGGAGTCCCAGTTTGGGAAGTAGAAGGGTGTGGGCAGGCTGCAGAGATGGATGGGGCTCACACTGAGGCCTCACTGTGATCTAACCCCGGAGTAAACCTGTCCTCCACACATTGGTCCTGAAGCACAGGTCTGACCCCTAGTCACATTCCAAGTGGCGCCTTCATCTGCCCATGCCCTGGATGCCTGCACTCTGAACCCTGTGGCCTGGCTGAGCCCCAGGCCTGACCCACTAGAACCTCTGGACTGTGCCTCCTTGTTTCTCCGCCCCAGCGGGTCACGCCTAGGCCTGGGCACTCATGGAGGGCAGCTCTGGAGACGACCCTTGACAGGCTTCAGGACCCGGGAGCCTCCAGGACTGACTGGACACCACATGGTACCCGCCTCTCTGGACGCTTCATTCCCCACAAGTCTGCCCCTGACCTCTGGGGACCCGTACCTTACAGGGAAGCAGTCTCTCCCCAACTGTAATTTCTTCCTCCTCCAGGCCTGAGAGGAGGAGTCCCTGGAAGAGGAAAGCTATCCCAAAGCAGGTCTGTTCCAAGGACTCATGAAATGGTGACGTTTAATGAGAACCCCCCCACTCCCCTCCCCTGTATATACATCTATAAAAAATTCAAATACAGCAAGTTACCATTGAGTCAGACTAGAAGGGACTGACAGGGCATTAAATACTGTGGGGTTGGAGCAGGGAAAGGGGAGGGTTGTACAAAAGAGGAGCAGAGGTGGGAGACTGAAAAGTATGGGCGCTGGGGGGAGGGGGATGGCTGGGCCCCCCCAGTGTCAGGAGCTTATAATCTGATGGTGGCAACAGAGACCCTGGGACAGACAGGAGGCTGGAGCAGGAGGAGACACTGTGGATGTAAGGGGCTCCCCTCAGGCCCCCATGGGCTCCTGGGAGTCGCTGGCGTTGGAGGGTCCAGCCCGAGGGGGCAGGGTCGGGGTGAGTGGTCTTTGGTGGGTGGGTTAGCTGCATGGTCCTCCTCCTCTGAGGGAGAGTGGAGGGCCAGTGGGGTGTGGTAGGGATGGGAGGTGGCAGGCCCGGGCCCGCCGGGGTCTCTACAAATTGTGTCTGAAAAGAATGCAGAAGGTCCTCCTGCCCGTGTGCAAAATAGAAACCGGGGTCTGCGGGCTCAGCTCCGGCCTCCTGCTCCTCCACAGGCGCGCTGGCGTGTCCTCACAGGGTGCCGGGCTCTGGGGAGAGAGGACAGGTCTGTGAGGGATGGGGGAGGGGTGCGCTCCCCTCCGCTGCCGAGCCTCACTTCACTTACCAGATCAGGAAACTGCTGGCGGTGGCAGCAGCGGCAGCTAGGGCCAGAGTGACAGGGACACTGGTCCCGAAGGGTGCTGAGGGTCCTCCGCCGCTGTCCAGCTCCCTGGTGTCACAGATCTTCGTGGTGGGCGGGGGTGCCAGTGAGCTGGTGGTGCTGGTCGTGGTCTCTGGGGAACATGGGGAAACTCAGGGCAGGCCGGGGCTGGAGATTTGTGAGGAGCACTGTTCTGCTCCCGGCATCACACCAGCATGACTCCCCCTCAGGCAGACCTGGTTCCCCAAGGCTTAGAGATGACCCCTCTACCCAACGGCCTCCACTGAGAACAAGAACAGCAAGAACCAGGAACAGCCCGGCCGGCGTGGCTCAGTGGTTGAGTGTCGAGTAATGAACCAGGAGGTCACGGTTCAGGGCACATGGCCAGAGCTGTGGGCTCAATCCCCAGTAGGGGGTGTGCAGGAGGCAGCCGATCAATGATTCTCTCTCATCACTAATGTTTCTCTTTCTCCCTCTCCTTCCTCTCTGAAATCAGTTATACACACACACACATATATTTGTGAGTGTGTGTGTGTGTATATATATATATGTTTATTTATTTATTATTATCGTTTTTTAAAAGAACCAGGAACAACAGGGGCTGGACAGACAAATGGGAATGTGGCAGCCACAGCTGAGGGTCAGAGGGGCCGAGGCCCAGGAAGACAGGAGGGAGCAGGATGAAGCCAGGCAACAATCCAGGCCGGGCCCGGGGGAGGGGGGCGGGCAGGCTCACCGGGAGCCTGGGCCTCCGTGGTGAGGTGTCGTGGCTCCTCAGTCCAGGGTGTGGCGTGGGCAGCCACGCTCCAGTCGCTCCACGTCCCGATCTCATTGTCCTTGGCTGCCACCTGGATGATGTACTCCTTCCCGGCGTAGGCATCGGTGATGGTGTGTGCTGTGCCGTCAGACAGCTCCACCTGCAGCCAGACCACAGGGGTGGGGGTGGGGTGGGCCCCTGGGAGTCAGGAGAGTGAGGCACCCCCAGAGGAAGTGAGAACGCTTCTGGGGAGAGAAGAGTGAAGACAGCCCTGGGAGGAATGAAGACTTCCCTGGGAGGGTGAGGGGACATTGAGAACATTCCTGTGGGAGAATGAAGACACCTCAGGGAGGAGACCCCCAGGGGAGAGGATGGTCCCAAGGAGAGTGAGGAAATCTGTAGGGTGGCTGGAAGCACCCCCAGGGGAGACGAAAGGGGAACGCTCGTCAGGGTTTGGACTCTGCTGTCATCCCAGCTCGGTCACAAAACCCAGCCTGAGACCTGTCCTCAGCCCCAGCCCAGAGGTGACGAGAGTAACAGGGTGAGAAAGGATGGCACTTGTGCTGCCCTCTCCCATCCGGGAGCAGCTTAGAGGGAAGGTTACACACACAGACATGGAGCGAGGCTGCCTGAGTCCCAACTACCAGCTAGGTGATCGGGTTACCTCACTCGCACAAGCCTTGTGGTCCTCATCTGTAAGATGGTGTTAACGATCTATCTCACAGGGCTGTAATGAGCACCAGGCTTCTGTCAGCTCGGTCAGGAGTTCTAGTTCAGAGCCTGTGTTCCTGGTGCCCAGTGCACCCACCAGCCTGGCCCCACCTGGCTTCCCCTACAAGAAGGCCTCAATGTGGTTATGGCCCTGTCTGAGGCGGAAGGGGGGGGGCGCTCCAGGGTGGCAAGACAGCAGAACAGCTGCTCCATTTCCTCCTCGAGGCATCACCACCCCACCCGCCCCAGCCGGCCTTATCAAGCAGGTCTCCCATCTCCAACCCCATCCTCCAGGCTGGCCTGCCTGTCCAGCGCTCCTCCCAGGCCCAGGCTGAGCTCTGGTTCATCTCAGCGGCACCCGCCGCCTCATTAAGCCGCCTCGTAAACAGGGGCAGCCGGTGGGGGTGGCGGAGGAGGGGGCTGCTCTGGGCCACGTCTGGCCTCAGGCTTCTTTGGTCCCCGTTCGAATCTCCCCCAGCTCCCCACCCCCACCCCACCCCACCTAGAAAACTGGGGTCTGTGCTACCTGCCCCAAGAGGCTGTGCAGACATGCATGCGTGTGTATATGTATCTGAGTGTGTGCAGCTCAATCCAAGTGAAGTGGGAAACCCCACCTATTCCCTACGAGCCTGTGGCCCTGAGGCAAGAGGCACTGGTAAAGGTCAGGGTCAGGGCGAGAGCCACTTTGGGCCCAGATCTGGGCTTAGTACGTCCTATACGCAGCCCTGGGAGATCGGTGGGGCCCCCCATCCCTCCTCTCCTGGAGTTGGGCTCCAGTTCCATCTCTGGTCCCCAATCCCCTTTCGCTCTGCAAAGACTCCCTCTGGCTGAGCAGCCCCAGCTCCTTCAGCTCCTCCTTCCTCTTAACCGGATTCAGCCCCCAAGCCCTTCCTTTGACTGTCTCCCAGACCTCCACATCTGCCTTTCCCCAAAGGGAGAACCATGGGGAGCAGATCAAATTACCCTTTGGTGGGCCCATGGCGGGCACCATACCTCTAGGAATGTGTCCCAGAAGCCCACTGCCCTGTAGCAGCCACAGC
Organism: Murina feae; assembly: GCA_004026665.1. Taxonomy (NCBI): domain Eukaryota; kingdom Metazoa; phylum Chordata; class Mammalia; order Chiroptera; family Vespertilionidae; genus Murina; species Murina feae. Next base: position 52,657 of record PVJC01001073.1, read on the forward strand.
TCCCAGACCGGGGCCCTTCTTGCTAGGTTGTCACTAATCCCTTAATCCACCTCCTTAAGAGAATGGATCCTCAACTGGCAGGAATTCCAGTCGCTGGCTTTGGCCTCACCCCTGAGTCCTCCATCCAGTCTCCTGGCCTCCCTGCCGAGTTGGGGGCCAGAGCAGAAGACACGGGGAAGGGAAACCCAAGCTGGGTCCCAGTATTTGCCTCCCGCTTGTCAGGCCTCATGGTGCCCATTCTCAAGCAATTCCTGGCCTGTACCTCTCATTTCCTCCTGAAAATCCAAGTGATATTTTCTTCTGCTCTACCTCCGCAATCTCCACCCCCAATTATACACCTGATCGAGAGTCAGGGAGAGAAGGTTCTATTCAGAGCAAAACTCAAGTTTAAGAGCCATACATCTGGCCAACCGCAATGCCAATGAGACATGGCACAGGGCTAGCATGTGCCACAGGCCAAGTATCTTTGTACTACAAAGCCCCACTATTTTGCTCTGCCCACCTCAGTGTGGGGTCGACTCTGCCCATGATACAAGCCAGTGCACAGTTTTGAAGTGTTAGTCACATGCATGTATGGAGCATGGCTCCTCCTGAGGACCACGTGTGTGTGTGCATGTTCCCGTGTGTGTGGTGGGCAGTATGCCAGGTCCACTGCAAGGCGTGTGCGCCGCGACGCGCGCAGGGCTGCTGCCTGTAGCTCGTTAGCCGGGGAGGGGGGCTTGTGAAACTAGACCCTGGTTATTAGCAATGCATTAGGCTTGGGCAGCTGGCCAGGCGGGAGGGACTCCGGACTCTGTCAGGGAACATGTGAGCGTGTGAGCAGCCTTTGTGGGGGCCAGGCCTGCAACCCGGACAGGCATCCAGGAATCGAATTACGCACTTTAAAGGCTAGCTGGGAGGGGGGCACGAGGAGATGGAGCTGGAGCCTGGTGGATGTGGTGGGGGTACAAGTTGACCCCCAGGTACCAGCCTGGCTTGCCCCATGGGGCACCCTCCCAGCCCCAGTCCTAGCGCACAGACCTTGTAGGCCAAGCACAGCACCCACAAGCCTATGGACGCAGGGCTCTCAAGGAGAAAGAACCTCAAGTATGTCCCAACCCCCTGTCTGCTCCCCAGAGCTCTCTATCACAGCTTGATTAACATCCCAGACCACAGCTGGACCCACACTGTCCCTTGTCCACTTAGTTCCCAGCCCAGGCCACCTTCTGACCCATAACCTTAAGTTGACCCCTAAGCTAAATCTGTCTTTGGAGTCCTGACACTAGTCATGGCCTGAACTAACACCCTGCACCAAACTTGACTCCATTGCCTAATTGTGACCCCTGGAGCCCATCTGTGAGTCCTCGAGGACGGGGCTGTCCTGGACTTTGGGTCCAGCACAGGGCCAGAGACTGGGCTACAGTGTAAGAGGGAGATGCCTGATCAGGGCTGAGAGCCAGAAGTCAGGAAGCTGTCTGCCCTGCCTGTCATCTCCCTTCCAGCATCTCTCTCTACAACCCCAGGGAGCCACAAAAACAGACGTGTTCCCATTTAACTGGAGCCACCAGGAACCCTTACAGGCCTTAGTTAGGACACCTCCCAGCTCCATCCATGCTCCCAGGCCCACCTGGTGACTTCTCCCCTCAGAAAGCCTCTCTGACTGCCCTCAGGCTTCACACTGGAATAGTTACCAGTGGGGATGCAGGCGCTGGGGATCTGGGCAGGGGAGGGGAGGGCACTCACATGCTGCCACTGGTCCTGGATGAGGGGTCGGTAGCGCAGAAAGAACTTGAGAGGAAAGGACTCAGGGTCGGGCCAGGTTGAGGGGGTCTGCCATGTCACCTCTAGCCGGCGAGGGTTGCTGGGCACCGGCCGGGCTACCACGTTTTCTGGAGGATCCGGCTTTACTGTTCGGGAGACACAGCTTTGTTACCACACTGGTCTCTGAGAACGACCCAGCCACCATGTCCACCATCTCACGTCATCGTCATCATCATGGTTGCCATCCCTCTTCTCTGTTAAGTCTGGCAACACCATTACCAACCATTCCATTACTTTCACCTCACATTCCTGTCATCACCAAGGACTGTCATTATAGGCACTGTCACTAGCTCATGGTATCAACATCCCAACCCATCCTTATGATGACCAGTATCCCAATTACTAAGCCTACACGATGGTCCCGCCACCACCCCCATCGTCACATGGATCACCTCCTCTGCACCAGCATCATGCACTCTCCCCCACGCCTGGCTTTTCACTTCAACCTTTCCATTTCCAGACTGAGACATGGCCTCCCTTAGAAGAGTCTGGGTTGGAAGTGGCTCTGTGGGTCAAGGTTGAAAGACAGTCCACAGGTGTGCAGATCCGGGTTGGAGGTAGGCTGAGGATTTGATGGGAGCATAGAAAGGCCCAGCTCATGTAGAAACGGTCTGCCTGGGGACCCAGCCATGGGGTGGGGAGGCAAGCAGAGGGTCTGGCCAGCAGTAAGAGAAGGCAAGGGTCTGTCCCGGATGGAGCAGAGATAGGCAGAGGGTCTGGCTGGAATGGGGGTTGGGGAGAGTGCAGTATCTGTCCCACTCCTGTCTCCTGTTCTGACACCTCATTCATCACAGGCCGTAAGGAAGCTATTAGTGTGTGCGTGGGGGGGTGAAGGCTGCAGCTGCACAAGGGTCTGGCCCAGCCTGCCCCCCTCCCCCTCCTGTATGCTGTGGGAGCCAGAGAGATGATGGGAAGAGTTGCTGAAGAGGTCTCTCGGCCCCTGCAGGTAAAGGAGACTCACTCAAATGTTTACAGGTATATATACATGCCATGTATATATGTACACGTGTGTATATATACCATATAGACGTCCCACCAATGTTCATATACCTCTGGCACATACCCACTCCCACACTCCCACTGAAGTAGGCAGCAGGGACCCCCTCTTCCCACGTACCAATGGTGAACTCGTCAAAGGTGATAGCGGTGGCGTTGTGGCCCAGGGCATTGCTGACACTTATAGAGACCTTGTACTTGATGGTGGAGAACAGGTGCATATATCGGATGTGACAGCGGTTCTTGAGGGCTGGGTCCTTCTCACAGACCATAATTTTGGAGCCGTGCCTGGGGGAGGGGTGAGGCCCAGGCACAGTTACCAAAATCAAGGGCCAGGTAGGGCAGAGGTTGGGGGAAGGTCAAGCAAGGCTAGGCTAGGGTCTGGATGGTGGACACAGGGTGAGGGAGGGGTGGGGAGAGGTCAGAGGTCAGGGTTGGAACTGGGTGGCAGGCGTGTCTACTCACATCACAGTAACGTTGAAGGTGTTGGGGATGTAGGTGGGGACAGGCAGATGCCAGCTGCAGTAGAAGCCCTTAGGGTAAGTGTTGGAGCGGCAGCTGAGCACGGGCTCCCGTGGCGGCACTGGGGTGAAGACAGCATGGTCAAGGCATTCTTGGAGCCCCCAGTCCCCTGCACTAGTGTGGGGACAGGTGGGCCCCAGAACCCCAGTTCTCCCCCTCCAACCCATCAGCAATGCCAGAGGTTGAAGGGGGGTGGGGGGAGGAGAGGACTGTCAGCGAGGGTCTGAGGCTTCCCAGGCCACAGAGAGCCAGATGTTTAATTAAAGAAAAACAAGGGCTGTAGGGAGAGGGAGCCCCCCCCCCACCTGCTCAATGGAGGCGGGAACTGTGGGGAGCAGGGGGCTGCCAGCCTCAGCTCATCAATCACAGGATGGAGGTGATGTCTGGGGGAATGAGACCAGCCTGCATCTCTTGCCACACTGTGTCCATCCCCAAACTGTGTCACGGAGGCCGGAGGGAGTTTGGTTGCTGGGATGATCAGGGAGCACTCCCTGGAGAAGACACCCAGGCTTCCTCTCAGAAGAGAGTGAGAAACATGAGGACAGGCCTGGTGGTTCCACAGGAACAACAGTGTTGGGTGGCTGCCCACGTTTGTATCTGTACATGTCTGCATGCATGGGTATCATCTATGTTACATGTGTGACATGAACAAGTGGCCCGTGATGGGATGTAGGTACACGTGTAGGAGCACCTATGTGCATGGCTCTCGGAGTGTGTGCCCACATATGGTTGCATGTGTGCATTTGCCTATTGAGAGGAAGCTGCTGTTCCCTGGGTGGGCACCTCATCCCAGCCCTAGCCCTGGCTTCTCCATCAGAGACTCTTTAAGAAGCCCTTTACATGGTCAGCAGCTGTCTTCACTTCGAAATGGGGAGGCCCAGAGAGGGAGAGGGACCTGCCTGGGATCACACAGCAAGTCAAAGCTGGGACTGAACCCCAGGGTAGGGATACCACCTACATGGCCACACAAATACACTTGGGACATCTGTTCTGCTAACCACACTCTGATGCCATGAGCACTGAGTCCAGTTGCCCCACCCTCAGGCACAGGGTAAGGCGTGAGGACAGCCGGCTCAGGTTCCTGGAAGGAGGCAGCTTCTGTGATCTGAGCCAGGCAAGGAATGTCCTCAGTGGCTCCAGGGACACTGACACCTCCCTGTCATGCCCCCTCTCTCCCTCCCCACCCCCTCCCTGACAGGTGGACAGGAAATAGCAGGGGGCAGTTCAATAAGCCAGGGACAGTGAAGGGGTGTGCATGTCTATGCTTGCTGAGTGGCCATGGTGACATATGGGGAACTGTGGGCTTTCGTCCACAGTGTGCACAAGACTGTGAGTGACTCTGTGTGACTGTGTGTACATACATGTCCAGCATGTGTGAGTATGTATGTATGTATGTATGTATGTATTTGTGCTGACCCCCCAGTGCCCCATCTGGCTTTGCAGCAGAAGAGATGAGGTGCTCCGAGAGGCATCAGGGAAGCTTGGGTGTCGCAGGTGGAGTGGGCAATGCTGTGGGCAGAGGCAGCTGCATGCCTCAGGCCTGCAAGGGAAAGCCAGGGCCCAGCTGAGCCCCCACAAGGGGCAACCTGCATTCTTCTCACTGCTGTCTGCCTCCCCTGGGAAGCCTTCCTGGCCCTGTGTCCATCTCATGTCTGTTTCATGTTCACACTGTGTGCCTCTGGTATCCTTTCTCTATCTGCCTAGGGGCACAGAGGCGTGGGGTGGGGGGGCGGCCAAGGACACAGGAAGTGCCTTGTGGGGGCCTGTGGGCCAGGCCAGAGTTGGCAGCCACCCCAGGAGGAAAGGACATTCTGAGGTCGGCTGAAAAGCTTCCACTCCTCCCTTCTGCCGCCACCCCACCCCCACCCCCAGCTTCAAAGGAGAAGGGCGCTGGGGGTGGGGAGTGGGGACTGAAGCCTGCAGAGTCAGCTCCCTGCTGCCTGGGACTCTCGGGAGGGCAGGGCAGGCCATGGCACTGGCCTCTCAGGCCCCCTCCCCCCACCAGCCTCTTCCATTCCTCAGACCATCGTTGTCCCCCTCCCTCAAACCAGCCTCCCCCTCAAACAAGTTTCCCTCTCTAACTGGGCAGGTCACGGAGGGCTGGGGGGCAGGCAGGGCTTCGTCTGTCATCTGGCTATTCCTGCCTGGCCCTGGGCCCTGAGTAGGGAAGGGCTTGGGTTTCCTGACAGGGACCAGGTTTCTCAGAGGGAAAAGGAGGAAAGAAAAACAAAGAAAAGGAAGAAAAGGAGTGACTTGCTGCAGCTGGAGCCCAGCTGAGGGGCCGGGTGGGCGGAGGGGGGGGTGCTGCGAGAGACCAAGTGTGAGGCTGTGGGACAGTGTGCGAGCAGGAGGCCTGCTGAGAGTGCCGTTTAAGACAGCGCCGTGGTGAGGCTGTGCGTAATTCTTGAGAGGCTCCGTGTGTGTGACTGAGACGCGGGGCAGGCGTGTAACTGTGTGATTGGCTGTGTGAGGCTCAAGGAAAGACTGCTCGAATTTGAGACGGTCTACGTGTGTAGGGCTGAGCAGGGGGCACCCTGCGAGAGCACATGTACATGTGCCGCCAGGTCTGGAACACAGTGACGACAAGACTACATACCTGAGACATGTAAGATGGAGTGTAAGCCTGAATGTGTTTTTCAAACTGGGTGTGGGAAGGTGCCCAGAATTCTAAGTGTGTTCACATGTATGAGCTGAACACTGTGTGAGAGTGTGCTAGAAAGAGCTCGCATGCATACATATGAGCCTGGGCGTGTTCCTGATGCCCAGGCATCCTGAGTTGCCTCTGGTGGGGACTCCTGAGACGTCCAAGGGATGCTGTCAGCCAGTGGCAGGGTGTCCCTGGGTCCCATGCGGGGCTGTGTGTGCGTGCGCGTGTGTGTGCGTGTGCCCTCGCTGGCCCAGCCTTTGTTTGTTTTCCTCCTAATTGGCTTGTTTTTCCATGTCCAGCCCACCAAACCGCATGTTTTTCCTCTCATCTCGCCAGCCCGCCTGGGCTGGAGCCCCCGGCATGCACGAGGCCTGCCCAAGGCCCAGAGGGGGAGGAGGGACAGGCAGTCCACACCCCTGGCCAGCCCAGATCAGGCTGGGCAGGGCAGGACCTTCCAGCTCCAGCCCTGCCCCGCCCTACCCACACTCCTCCTGCCTGGCATTCAAGGGCCATACCCTGTCCCAACCTTATCTTGTGGCATCCCTTGATATACCCCAACTTCTGGACTCCCAAATGCTTCCTCTTCCCCGCAACCTCCCACAGGCTGCTCTTTCCTTCCCAGCCAACAGGGCTGAGGGCAAAGCAGTGCTAAACCAGGGGGTCTGGAGCTTTCATCCTGACCAATCAAACACAAATGTTAAAAAAAAACTGGATAAGGAACTGTCCAATTTAAAGTTAGTGGATTAATCTTTGATTTTTTTTAGCTTAAAAACAGAATGACACTGCATCAGCTGTGTCTAGTAAACAAAAGACTAAGGGAACCCTGTGACCTTATTTACTAATGGTGGGGGGTGGGGGTGGGGGAGAACTGAGTGTGGGGGGTGCGCCTTAATCATCCTGGGCAGGAGACTCCTCGGCGGGCAGGAAGGTGGATCAAGAGAAAGCAATTCAGGGATCAGTCTGATTAAGAGGACTTTCAACAGAATATTTTATTTTATTGTTTCTGTTAATCTTCACCCAAGGATATTTTTCCATTGATTTTTAGAAAGGGAGGGAGGCTGGAGAGATACACACACACAGAGAAACATTGATGTGAGAGGGACATGTCAATTGGTTGCCTCGCACACGAGCCCCAGCCGGGCAGGGGATCGAACCTGCAACCGAGGTGCGTGCCCTTGACTGAAATCAAACCCAGGACCCTTCAGTCCATGGGCCAACGCTCTATCCACTAACCAGCCAGGAATCAACAAAATATTTTTATGATCAGGTTCCTGTGGAAATACTTAAAAATCATGTATGTTTAGGATAAACATTAAACAATTTTTGGTTTGAATGACCCACAAATCAGGGGTAAATTTGTCCTGTTCTCAGAGTGCTGGCGAGGAGGATAATTTGATATTGGGTGCTGACAAACCCAGTCTCTTGTTACTAATATAACATGACTGAGACGATCATGATTAATGTCCCTGTTCCTGTGGCCAGCTCTTTAGAAGGAAATAAGGCAACGGGAGATAAGTACCTGTTACTAATGCCACAGCCAATTCATGGCCAGCTGTTCTCCAACAGAGAGGGCCTGGGGCGGGGTCAAAAGGTCTGGGCTCCGGCCACAACAGGGCAGCTGTGGGCATGTCCTGTGTGTATGGACTCTAGTAATGACTTCTAGACCAATTCCTTCAAAGAAGACTAAGTCATCAGGAATGGGGGCCCAGTGTCACCAAGGCCCAGCCAACCTTGTCCATCCTGAAGACTTGTGGGAAATCAACTGAGGAATCAGGAGTGTGAGTGACAATGCCAATTTGGCCTCATCCTTCTTCCTTCACCCTACCTTCAGTAAGGCGGTGGGAGGGCAAGGCTGAGTTCTCCACTTCAGGTGGGTGGTGGAGGACTCCTCTAGACTGGTCCTGCATTTCTAGATCTGGACAACAGGGGTCACTCCACCCCTGGCTTGCAAATAAGCTATTTGGTTAGGAAAGCCTTCTCCAGAGTTTAAACATATCAAACAAAGGCTTTTGTGTGGAAAGGAACATCCCCGTCCCTCCTCTAGCCCTACTGGTGCGTCCATGTTTTTGTAGAGGACCCTGAGCAACCCTTCAATCTAACATTTCCCATGGTTTTCCACACCAACCTCCTGACAAGGGGGCAAGGGTCCACTCCAGGACCTCCAGCATCTCCTCCCCTCAGTAGCTGCCAGGGAGAGTAAAGAAACCATCTTCAGACCGTGGGGTGCATCACCCAATTAGCATGAGGCCAGAGAAGCTTGAATCTCTGGCTTAAGGAGAAAATAAATAAAGCTGTTTTCTGCATATTCTGTCTGTGAGCCTCTAGCTGGGATCCCCTCAGCAACACTGATAACCTCACCCTTCTGACTTCTCCAAAGTCTTCTGCGAAATCCCATTCACCTGGGCTTCCCTCTACCTTCCTGCTGGCTCCTTCTCTTTTTGTGGCTCATTTCTCTCCATCAACGCCTTGTACCGTGATAGCCTTCGGAGTTCATCCTGGGTCCTCTTCTCTCCACATTCCTTCTCCCTCGGCCATCTCATCCCTCCCACGGCCTGAATGCTGACAACTCCCTGAATGCTCATCTCCAGCACAGATCTCTCCCCTGAATCCGACCATTAGATTCACTGGCTACCAGCCATCAACTCCTGGTTGTCACCCAAGGACCCCAACAAATGTGTCCACAGCAGATATGGATGGCGCCACAGGTCCCTCACCCATACACGGTGCTTCTGCAGTGATTTGCCTAAGAGCTTTCTTTGGCCACCAAAGCCTGCATCGCCTGCTGATGTGCCAGGGCAAAAGTCTTCTCCCCGCCCCCACCCCAGGAGAATCCCCCACCAAGGATGGGCAGGAGTTGGTGCGTAAGCACCCAAGCTCCCTCAGCCTTCTGGCAGCCCTCCGAGGCTCATGTTCTGCCTGAGCAGCCAGAGTCCTCCCAATGGATTAAGGTCCAGTAGCTCAGACTTAGTGGCTGGTAATTTTTTAGTGACTAACTTAACTTCCTATCATTTTCCCATTTTCCTAAGGGGTTTCTGTCACCGGACAACCTACTTGCATATGAATTCTCTTCTTGGGAGCTGATTCTAGGGAAACCAAGAGACACTGTCCAAAAGGAACATACTATCTTCTGCTCCAATGGACCCTCCTACTGTGTCTTTGTTGCAATGATTGGTACTGCCAGTTGTCTTGGCTCCTCTTGTTCTATTCTCCTGTCCCCGTTTCCACTCCTTTCCTGAGCCTCCCCTAGTGCCCATAACTATACCTATATAACCACAGTCCTGTTTTCCTCCGTAAGGCCCTCGTGGCCATCCTGAGAGCATACAGTGGAATGCGACTGCTCCCACTCTGAGCTGTGACCCCGGGATTACTCCCCACCAGGCCCCAAATGGGCCATCTCTACCCATCTTGACATAGGAACAGGATTTCAGGATCTCAAAGACTTATGGGGTTAGAGGGGAGATACATGTGCAAAATACCTAGGGGTCTGGACTCAGTGGGCAAGACTTGGCTCAGAGGTCAGAAGAACAGGCTGGGATGGAATCAGAGGGCAAGGGTCAGGATGCGGCAGCCCTCCTCCCCTCACCCACAGGAAAGGGATTTGATCTACGCTAAGGGTCTGGGCCTCCCTGACAACCCCTTTGAGTGAAGTAGATTGGTTGAGAGATGGGGAGCAACACTTACAGCCCACATGTAGAAGGACTTGGTGGCGTGGGTGCCAGGAGTCACGGTGGAAGCAGGCATAGAGGCCGCTGTGGCCCAGTTCCAGGCCACGGAGCATGAGCTGAGAGCCATTGAGCAGGTCAGGGGCCAGGTCTGTCCCGTTTACCTGCCACATCACAGCTGCGTCCCAGTTGGCTGTCCCACATGGCAGCGTCACGTCTGAGCCCAGGCGCTCGTACTGCACGTGGGGTGCCTCTGTGGGGGTGGGGAGGACACAGAGCAAAAGGAACAGGTCACAGCTGTGCCCAGGTGAGAGCCTGTGAAAGTGCATGAGTGAGGAGTCCAGGCCAAGTGCTCTGGGTCTGGCGGTGCGAGTGTGCTGGGGAGATGAGGAGTGTGCAGAATGTCTCCAAGGCTGTGCAAGTGTACAGGTGTGTGAGTGTCTCCAAAACTATGTATGAATGAGCCATTTTCTGTGTGTGTGTGAGTAAGAGAGAGAGAGATTGTGTAGAGTACTCGGAAGTATTTGAGAACTCAGTGAAAACCCAGTTCACCTCCAGTCCCTAGGTCCTTTAAAAAATTTTTCCTGACCTCATGACCCAAACCCTCTTACCACCAGCAGGCCCAGCCCCAGTCACTGACATCTGCTACCCAGGCAAGCTGGAGCTGAGGGGCCCCATTCCTGGACTCCTTTCTCTGTCTTTCTCCATCTGTTTCTCTTCCCCATCCTTATCTCTCTCTGTCTTGCCTTTCTTTCCCCCTCCTCCGCACCTCTCCCCGCCCCCCCTGCGCCCTCCTGACAAGCCCCATCTCCCCGCCCCCAACCAGACATCCAGGGCTTGGGCAGCAGTAGGAGAAGGGAGAATGGGCTGGATCGAGGACTGGAGCCCTAGGGAACTCCTGGCAGCTGTCAACTTCATGAGGCAGGAACTGCTTGGGGTAGGGGTGGGGGTGGGGGTGGGGGAGTGCTAGGACTGAGGGAGCTCTCTGACCATTCCTTTCCTGCCCCCAGGAGGGGCCTGTCAGAGCCAAAAGCAAATCCCAGCCCTGGCCTCAGCAACCCAGGCGTGATGGACAGAGCCCAGGAGACTGGAGTGGAAGGGCGGGAGGGAGCACCTGCCGAGAGGCAGCGCTAGGTGGGGGAGGCAAGTGGGACAGAGAAAGTCCCAGACACCCATCTGCAGACACCAGCAGAACCTGGAGATGCAAATCTACTCTCTGCATCCTGCCCCCCAAGTCTGGAAGGACAGATGCTTGCCTGGTCTCAGCCAGATCTGTGGAGTGAGGATAAGAAGAAGGGGGGAGGGGAGGAGTCCGGGTGGGGGGCTGCAGGATCCCTCGTTAACACTCGCTGAAGTCTCCCCTCAGAGAGCTACCCCACTGAGTTAGGAAATTTTCAGAGGCAGTTCCTGTTAACGAGCCAATTAAGTTAGGCCAGTGGCCTCTTAATTAGACTTGTTAACACCACCGGGACCACAGGGGGTGGGGATCCCCCTATGTCACCAGCCACCCCTCCCCTCCATCACAGCCCCCTCCCCGTCCTGCTTTTCTCTGTGCTGCTGGAACATCTGTCCCTGTTTGTTGCCTCTGTCGGCCTCCCTGTGCTGGGGTCTCTCCATATCTCCAGGTCTCTCCCCTGTTGCTTGTCTCTGTCTTGCCCTTCTCTGAGCCTCCCTGTCCCTGTCGGAGGAGAAGGAAGCAGGAAACCCAGCCAGCCCTGACCATTCGTCTGTGGGGCCTGGGACCAGCCGAACAGAGGATGAACAGGGCGGAAGGGCGGCGGCTGGGGGCCTCAGAGGCCACAGCTGTGAGGCTGGACTAGAGACTGAATGGGGGCCTCCCCCTGACTAGAGGCCCAGTGTCCAAGGCTCAAGCCATAGAGCCCCCCCAATCCACCAGCCCTAGCCATTGAGCCCCCTTCCATCCTCCCTTCCAAAAACCTGGAGCTTCCAGGAAACATGCCAAGCCCCTCTCTCTGCACCCCACCCCCCAGCAGAGACTCTGCGTCCAGCTGCCTGAGGAGGAGGCTGAAAACTGACCGATGGGGAGGGGGTGTGGCCATCATGGTCCCAGCAGCAACACATCAACACTGACCAACAGCAGCTCAGAACTAACATGGACCCAGGATGGCCCTTTAATCTGGGGGGGAGGGAGGGGGCAGGTACAGCTATAAGACGAGGAAACAGGAGCTCATCAGCACAGCAAAGACAATGGCAGTGGGATAACACTTCCTCACAGCACCCTGTCTGCCTCCCAGAGGACATGGAAGCACAACCCAACAACAATGACAAACGAACGATGTAAAGGCAGGACAGGAATGAAAAGTGACAATGACAGAAGACAACTACAGGTCATGAGGCAGAGGGGGCAAGGTGACATGACAATCACACAGTGCCACACTGCTACAATAACACAACAATGGCAATACACACAGCCATGCAACAGCTCCAAACATGGCAGTGATTTAATCCTTTGTCTCTGGACAGCTCTCCTCCCACCCCACGGGTGTCCCTACTGATGTGCTGTCCATTTCAGAAATTAAATCAAGCAGCAGGGGGAGGATGAGGTTCTTGGCCCTGACGCGGTGACAAATGCTCCAAAGGAATCAGCTGTGAAAAGGTTGTTAGAAGCCAGGATGAGAGACAGAGACAGGATGAGGTCATGGACACAGAGAACAAGAGGGACAGAGCTGAGGGCTCCCTCACACCTGCGCACACAGGCTCACATGGGGACCACATGCCGGAAACTGCCCCCCTGGGCGTCCTGAGCAAGATCGCGTTGCCACACACATAGGATGCGGACAGTCACCACAAGAACAAGCATCCGCAGGACATCAGTTCACAAGGTCCAAGCCACACAGACGGTGCAGATCACATCCCACTTCAGGGATGGTAACACCTGATACAGAGCATGTGCCTACACAGGAAGGGCGCCGAGAAGCACAGTTATATATGGGGCCTGGCCTCATACACGGGCAGACAGTGTAACAGGGGCACGAGCACACAGACAGAAACAGAGAGAGGCTATCCTACAGTCTCACCCACAAGGGCACAGTCCCACGAAAGGCAGGGTCTCACACACACACACACACAATGTCACAGCCACAAGGGTGCAACCACAAAGAGAAACACAAGCAGAGACATGGTCTCACCCCACACAAGAACACAGCCTAGTGCACAAGCACAATCTCACACGGGTGTGGAGAGGTGGCCTTGGTCACACGTGGCTCTGCTTTATACAAAGAACGGGGACCAGGCCAATGGTAGAGACCACTGCAGGCCCAGGCAAGTCAGGTCGGGCACAGGCGCCCAGAGCAGGCGGGAGGTCGATGGGCTGGCCTCGCAGTGGTCCCTCTGGTGCCTGCCTATTGGAAAGCAGCCCTGGGGCAGGCGGGGCTCTCTGGGTCTCATTCAGTGTTGGTCTCACAAGGAAGAGGCCACAGGAGCCTCGACCCACTGCCCTCTTTGAACCCATAGCCTTGAGGGTGGCATAGCTCTGCCTGGGCCTCAGAGATGTCCTCAATCTCTCTGACTCGACCCAAACCAGTTGGGGTTGGGGTGGATGGTGCAGATCACATCCAAAAGGGGAGCTCCCTATACTTGGAGTCTTGTTGGAGGAGTTTCAAGGGCAGCCTCTGAACTGGTGTGGCTCTTTGAGGTGCTGCCTCAAATGCAGTGGAGAAGCCAGTATTCAAGTTAAGAGGGTGCCTGTTTCCCAGCAGTTCCTTGCCCTGTGGGCTGTGGGGAGGACCCAGCTCCACTGGCCATTAGTAGGGAGAGGGCAGGAGGCTGCCAACGGCACCACCTGAATAATACCTGCCTCCTCCAGCCATTCCATTCCAGCTGACTGACTGACCAGTCCCCTAACAGTGTGCCAGCCTCTCCCACTTGTCATCCTGCCCGTTCCCCCTTCTTGTTCCCCTATCATCTCTGTCTCCAAATTCCCTTGCCCACTGTCTCTCTCAGCGTCTCTCACTGCATGTCCCAAAAGGCCCAGGAGACTCCATTTCACCAGACACTGTACAGGGGCCCTGGCGCTAGCTGCCCCCAACTTCCATCCCACCTGTCTGTACCCTACACCCGTCCTTGTGGGAAGAGGGGCAGATCATCTCAAGCCAGAGATACCATCCACATGAGACCACCCAGGAGGAACTGGAGGACCATGCCTATGATACAACATCAGTGGATCACCCTGCACATCAGTGTCGTCTAATTCACGTTCTTTTGGGTGCTCATGGGTGATGACGCCAGCATGTGCCAGTGTGTGGCTCTCAGGTGAGTGCATACAGCTCTGCCCAGGGAGGGTCATCCTCAGCTCTGGGAGAGGGTCGGCAGGGAACACTCCGCCCACCCCACCCCCGGAAGCACTCACCCTGAGGACTGTGTCTCTGGGCGTAGACAACGGCAGTAGCGGCAGCAAGCACAGCACAGCAGGCCCACGGGACAGGAACAGCCATCTGTCAGGAGAAACAGGGGTAGCAGGAGGGTAGGAAGGGGCAGCATCAGCCCAGGCAGGAACCTCCTAGGAGCCCCCCACTTCTCAGACAAGACTAGGAAATCCCAGCCCCAGACCCGGGCACCTTGACCCCAACTGCCCTTCTTAATGGGGCTCAGGATCCTCTTTCGAGCAATAGAAAACATTACCGGCATCTGTAGGCAAGAGTTTGCTAAGATGGGAGAAGGCAACCTACAACGGTTTGTTGCTCAATAAGGCTGCTGGCTGCAGGATGTAGTCAACCGTGGATGAGTTATAGAACCATTTTTTCTTTAAAAAAAAAATAATAACTTTACTGGTGAGGTTGGCTAATTAGCTATAAACACCGCAAACTGAAAGGGTTATGTTTTGACTTAGTTGGAGGTCTATTCTTCTCCAAATTGCCTTGCCCCTTGGGACAGAGCCCAAAACCTGGATGCTCAGGAGCCCTCAGCTCTGCCCCCCAGTGCGCCTTGCCACTGGCTCTGGGAAGTTCAGAGCAGATGGGTCCAGTGTGACCAAGGTCAGAGGTGGCTTCTGCTTTAGAGTGCAGCGATGATCAAGAGAAGAATGAGAGGTTTTCACAGATAGGTCCTTGTTAGGAATCTCAGCCCATCCTTTACCCTAGCCACATGCCCCAGCAGCCTGGGACCTGCAGCCCAGCAGATGTGCATCAGTGTCTACACACCCCCATGTGGGCACACAAAGCACACTCAGGACGTGTCCCCAGAACCCAGGAAGAACCCAATTGCCCCACTACTTGTCCTACTTCCTGGAATGGGTCCAGCTGTCCCACCCCAGCAAACGCTTACACCTGAGAGCATTTATACCTGAGGGAAATAATGATTTCCTGCAGAAATGGCTCCAACTATAATTTTCCTAACCCAGATTGAGAAGAAGGGGGACTGTCAACTAGA
The DNA here is from genome assembly GCA_004026665.1 of Murina feae. NCBI lineage: Eukaryota > Metazoa > Chordata > Mammalia > Chiroptera > Vespertilionidae > Murina > Murina feae. The sequence continues at coordinate 67,672 of PVJC01001073.1, forward strand.
CAGAAGTAGAAACCAGAGAGGAATACTGCCAGACACTCAACCAAACACTGTCAAAGGTGTAGCCGAACACACAGCAAAGACGCTGGCCAGAGACACTGCCCAGAACAGCCAAACAGAACCCCAAAGACGCAACTCCACACAGGTGGAGTTATACTGGGAGACTGGGAGCAGAATCAGACAAAGCCAGAGAACAGCTGATGCATAACCAAAGGACCCACCAGAAACAGTGTAAAAGACTCAGCCAGACCCCAAGCCACCACAGCACTAGAGAAAGAGCAAGAAGCACAAGCAGAGAAACCACCAGCAACACAGCCAGAGATCCAGAGACACTGCCCGAAACCATGCCAGAGAAACCGCCTGACACACAAGCAGAGAAACACCAGAGAAACTGATAGAGACAAACAGGCATACACCCAGAAAAAGAGCTAGAGAGAGAACCAGAGACACAGCCAGAGGCTCCGTCAGTATCCACACCACTAAAAACACTGCCAGGGACACTCAGACACACAGTCGGACACACTGCCAGACACAGCCAGAGCCACTGTCAGAAATCCTGCCAGAGACACTGCAGACAGCTGAAGCAGGAGGAGACAAACGGGTGTGAGCCTGAACCAGTGGGTGGGGCTCCGTAATGGGAGAGGGCGCCTGCCTGCCTGTTGCTGTACTTGCCCTTCACCAGGCGAGTCCCCCGTCTGCCCTGCTTTTCCTCCAGCCACAGTCATAGGTGCTCTGACTGCCCCTCCCTGGCACATCTCTCTAGGCCCCATGTGGCCTTGGCTATCCCTCAGCTACCACTTTGGCCTGGCTCCTGACCCTCAGCCACTCCCCCATCTTCAGTTACTCCTCAGGTCCAGGAGACAGTGGCCAAAGTCACAGTCAGCAAGTAGTGAGGCCAGGAAAGGAACCCCAAACTATCAGAATTTATAGGTGGTGCTGGAGAAAGAGAGGCAAGAGCTGGTTCCCCACCTCCACCCTTGCAGGTAGCCCTCAGACTCACCCCTGCCATCTCTGCCATCTGCCTGTCTTTCTCCTCACAGCCAGGAAAATACTCCACCTCAGTGCCACCCACTGCCCACCACATGGAGCAGGAACCTTGGCATGGGGAGGCAGCTGGGCAGGCGGAGTGGATGGAGATTAGATCACAGGATGGGAGGAGAGGGACCGGGTAGCCCTCTGCTCCTAGCTCCTTCCTGCTCCCAGTTTTGGGGGATAGTAAGGGAGAGGAGAGGGCCTAGCATGGATGTCATGCATACAAGCAAATACACACACACACACACACACACACACACACACACACACACACTTGGATCCCCGCAGTGGGAGGGGTGGCTTCTTCATCAAAGTCGTCTCCATCAGCCCGATGAGTTACTGTAAGGGCCGGGCCCTGGGCCAACGGGGCTGCAGCCATGGGAGACGGGCGCTGCTGAGAGCACGCACTGCAGAGAGTGGGGGATGGGGTACCAAGACAGACACTGCAAGGTTGGGGTACCCAGAAAAGGGAGGGGGAACACTGAGGCAGGGAGAGAAGGAAAGACATGAGGGGCAGAGACTCAGAGGGTCAAGAAGGGACCAAAATAGAGAGAAATGGAAGAAAAGACATAGGAAGGGAGATGAAGGGAATAGAAGATGGGCAGAGATTCAAGGGCAGAAGGAGAGACAGACCGAGAGAGATGACAGAGACACTGGCAGGGTCTCTGTGCCACCCTAGAACATCTCTCCACACCCACCCAGCTCCTCCAGCAGAAGGGGCAGTGTCAGGGCAGCCGTCCTGGTCAACGTGAGTCAAGAAGAGCAGGGCTTTCCTGGGGATGGACTTCTCTTTGGGGATCCGGTAGCCCAGGCCCCAGAGGACCTCTGTCCCATAAACCCCGAAAACCCCAGGCCAGTTTCATTTCCCTTTCCCTCAGAAAGTCTCAGCTGGGCCCATTCCCAGGTAGATAAGCTGAGGCCAGAGGCATCCAGGCTACACCTCCAGCCTGCCCTCGCTCACTGCATGCTGCCCATCCCAGGGCAAAGAGCATCTTTCCCAGGAATTTTCCAAGTCCACACCCTATGGCTCTGGGATACATCTGGAGGATAAATCCCACAAAGCCCCAGATAAGGGCCATGCAAACTGACCCAGGCTCCCTAGAGACCACTTCAGGGGCCCAGCCGGGCCTCCAGCCCCAGCCTCAGAATGAGAAGAGAACAGAGGACACACCAGTAGCAAGAAAGGAGCCTAGTGCCCAGCAGCCCAAACCCCTCGTCAGCACAAGGAGCCCAGCACTTCTCCTGGCAGAGAAACCCAGGATCATTGTTATACATACATACAAGAGACACAAGAGACACATCAAGAGACAAACCCTGGGCCTTAGCCAGTTTGTCTCAGTGGGTAGGGTCCCAGGTTCAATTCCCGTTAAGAGCACAGACCTTGGTTGCAGGTTTCTCCCGGCCTTGGTCCTAGTGGGGGTGCATGTAGGAGGCAACCAATCGATGTGTTTCTCTCATATCAATATTTCTCTCTGTCTTTCCCTCTCTCTTCCACTCTTTCTAAATATCAATGGGAACATATCCTCTGGTGAGGATTTAAAAGAGAGAGAGAGAGAGAGAAAGACAAATCCTGGGCCTCCAACTTACTGTCACTGTCCCATGGTGACACAAAGACACCAATTACACATTGATAACAACACCTGGTATAAATAACACAGTGACATAGTGGACAACGACACACAGGTGTTGACAGTCACGACAATGACAATGATGCAGAGACAGACAGCATACAAGGCAAGGATACCTGTTGACATCGACACAGTAAAAGTGACAGTAATCTCAAAATAAAAAATGCAGTGAGACTGAGAGTCACAGAGAACAACAGTGACGGTGATATTCACAGGGTTACAGGGATGTTAATAAGACTCAGTAATAGTCTACACCGTGGAGGCCGACAGTCACCAGTAGTGACAATGACAGACTCCAGACCAGGAACCTTGGTCACCTAGGGCCTGAGTCTGGCGTAGGATCCAGGGTCCCAGATCTCTGTTGCTATTAGTGGTGTTTGGGGTGGTCTCTGGACAGAGATAACCAAGTGCCCCAATATTTGGGAGTTTAGAGGATTTATACCCCTAGGCTGGAATGTCCCTAGGCAAGGAGCAAGTCATCCTCTCCCCTCATGTCTCAAAAAATATATCTTCAAACGATAAGGCTCCTTCACCAGGGGTTATGCCACTGGTTAGACCACACCCTAGAGGGCTCTTCCCTCCTCACATAGGGGCTTGTCACCTCCATCGTCTATCTTTAATTTGCCGCATCTCCCACAACTTCCTCCAAGCCCCAGCTGCCTCTCCCAGCCTATATCGTTCTATCTGCCTACTCGAACACTGCCAGTCCCAGCAAGGCCCCAGTTGCCCAGAGCCCCCCTCAGCCCCTGCCCAGCTGAAGGCAGACCTGAGGAAGGGGAAGGATGAGTTTTGGAAAACCCCTGTTCATCCTTGCAGAAGCAGACAGGTCAGATTATACAAGCCCAACAGAGGAAGTTCCTAGCACCACTGACACAGCTCTAACTGTATGTGTTGATGTGCCACAAGCTGTGTTCGGAGCTTCAAGGTATTGGGTGGGGTGGTTTGTGCTGATGATCCGATAGGCTCAATCTGCCTCCACAGTGAACGGGCAGGGAGGCCCCATGTGGTGCCTCCAAGAAACTGAGATCCAAGGAAGTTGGACTGGCCTGGACTCCCCCCACAGCAGCCCTAAAGGCCCTGTCCTGAATGAGGCAAGAGCTCAGGACAGGCCATAGCATAAAATAATTCAAAGGCCAGAGGTTTTCTAGAGGTTTCGGACCTAAAGAGGAATCAGAGTGGTGTGAGGAAGAGAGACACACTTGGAGATGGAGAGAAAGTGAGAGAGAGACGGAGCAGGGACAGAGACGGAGGACAAGGATGTGGTAGGCAGGGAGGAACAGTACTGGCGGAAGGGGAGCCTGGGAGAGACAGTCCTGGCTGGCGGGAAGTTCCAGGAGCGGGAGGAGGGGCTGAGGCCAGGAGGCCCCCAGATCCCACCAGGCCTAGGCAGCCTGGACAGCGTGGGCGGTGGGGGCGGGGGCAGAGGCCTGAGCTGTCCAGAGGCTGGGGGCGGGAGTGAGACCGTGGAGGGAGGCCTGGCCCCTGGCAGCTGGCTGCAGGCCCCCCACCAGGGAGGGGGTGGACCGGGTCAGGGGCCAGCTTCTGGGCTGGGGCGGCTGGCCATGGGGCAGGCTCCCACTCCCTGTGGCGTCGCTCCCTCCCGTCTGAGTCTCTTGTCTCTGGCTTTTTCTCCTTTTGCTCTGAATTCAGACCTGGCCTTCCTCTCAGTTCTCAGTATCCCCACCCCAAGGAGCATAGGACTCAAAAGCCATGTCTGGGTTCAGGACTCATGCCTTATCTCTTCCTGGGCTACCACAAACCCACACACTCCAGGGGCAAACCCCAATGCTCAGGGGAAAGGATCCCACTCAAACATAGCCCCCCCTTCCCCCATAAAAGGGGGAAGAAGTTGAGCACCAGTGGGAGGGGGGGCCAGGAGAGAGGCAGAGGGAGTGGTCCCCCAGCTCTAGCCCTTGGCTGAGGCTGTGGAAAAGGAGGCAGCCCAATGTGAGTGAGTTGGGGGGGGGGGTATCCGCACCTGCTATTGTGACCTTTGCAGCCGGAGATGAGGGCCTGGGGGGGACAAGATTCCGATGGATTTTGGCAGCAGCCTGGACTCTGAGTGCTCAAACCCCCCACCCCCAGCCTCTTGCACCATGGGGACCCTGAGATCAGCATGTGCATGCCCTGCTGCACGTGTGTGGGGGTGTTTTGTGGGGAAAACCTGGGGCCTCCCATGATGAACCTGGATGGGCAGCTGGGAGGTGTGCTGAAGAGGTGGGAATCCAAATCCCACCAGCCTGTGCCCACATCTGGAGCTCCACTCCAGATGGGAGCTGCCAGGTGACCTGAGCATGGGCTTGTATATGCACATATATGTAGGCCTGTGTTTATGCAACCCTCTAGGTGCAAAAAGTCTGGGCTTTTCCCCTCAAAATTCAACTGGTCCAGCCAGGCTGGTGTGGCTCAGTGGTTGAGCATCAACCTATGAACCAGGAGATCATGGTTTGATTCCTGGTCAGGCCACATGTCCAGATTGTGGGCTCGATCCCCAGTAGGAGATGTGCAGGAGGCAGCCGATCAATGATTCTCATCGCTGATGTTTCTATCTCTCTCTCCCTCTCCCTTACTCTCTGAAATCAATATATACAGTATATTAAAAAGCCAACTGGCCCTGCCTCTCAAACAGGGAGCAGATAGAGACAGGTACGTTCCTACCCTCCCTCTGGGCACATTGCTCTGGACAGCTTCACAGAACCTAAGGGCACAAGCACCAAATCCCCCATCCCCTCACCCCAGTCCTGAGTCCCTTCTGGCTTCTAGAAGAATGAGGAGGATCCTTCTACCTAGAAAAGGCCCACATACCAGTCAGGTTAATTCTGCGGAAGTAGGGGCTGCTTCTCTTGGAGGGCCAGAATGCTCAGTGGGAGGCTGACAGCTGGAAGAACGCCATGAAAGGTGGCGATGGGCAGACCCCTGGGGCTGAATGAGATGTCTCTTAGCTGATGGGGAGAGGCCTTGGAGAAAACAAGGCAGGGGCAGGATGGAGGCTGCAGGGCCTTCCATGAAGATGGAAGAATGGATAAAACAGCTTTCCAGATCTCGGGGCTGGAGTGAAGACCTATTTGCCTTAGCATCTCCCACTACACCGCACCTCTGGCCCCATCACTGCTATGGTGTAGACACATACTCAAATACATAAGCACATACACACACTCAAATACATACAAAGAAGCCTATGCTTGTAAGTTTGTGCGCACACACGCACACACACACACACATGAGGGCAGGGGAGGCAGTGCACATGAAGCATCGGTTTGTAACAAAAAGAACGGAAGATGGGGGACAGGGGGGCGGACAGAAACTTTGACTGTCTTCGTGTAACAGTGTCCTGTTCTCCCTACCCCTACCATGCAAGTACACTGCGCACACGCTGAGGAGGCTTCTGGTCTGCTGGGCAAAAACAAGCCATCCTTCCTCCCCCTTCCTCCCCTCCTCAGTGGGGAAGCCGGAGCAATCTGTTCCTGATGGGTAAACACAGGCATGAGTACACACACACATGCTCACACACACACCAGCAATTCAGGGTCAAACAGCACCCAGTGCTCACTTCACCCCGAGTCCCAGCACACACTTGGGCTCTCATGACCACCTGGCAGACCTCCCCAAGGTCCCCACCTCCACATACACACAGCCAGAGCTTTAAGGACACACCCAAAAGCTTCTTGCAGACACTGGCTCTCAGAGTCTACCATCATGGCCACACATCACGGCCTCCCACATGGACACCCGCTGCCACAGCCTCATACACGCTGGTGTGCGTGCACACACACATTACAGTCACACACACACACTCTCTCTCACATGCGCTTACTCAGAACAGTGATGTTCTCACATATGGACACCATCACACACTCAGAACAGTCGATCTTCCACATAGATACCACTGCACCTCCAGAGCCGCACCCCCCACCCCCCAGTGACCCTCTCACACCCCTACAGCCGGCAGCGGGAAACAGAGATCCACACTCAGAATAGTGACTCTATATTCTGGAACCTTGGGTTGCTCAGGCGGCACTTGTGGGGAGAAGGTAAAACTCAGGGTAGCCTAAGGCAGGAAGGAAAAGGGAAGTTCTTCATTGGTCCCTAAAAAGTAAGGAAATAATTGATTATTCCCTAGGCCAGCGATTTTTAACCTAGTTCACCTCATGGCACACAGAGACTAATTACTAAAATTTTGCAGAACTCCAATATATATATTTTGCCAATCTGACAAAAAATAGGTATAATTTTGATTCATTCATACTGGATGGCTATTATTGTGTTGGCTGTTTTGTCATTTTTTTAATTTGACAATATAAGGGGGGAAAGTCAGTGCCTTGGACTACATAGTCAGGCGCTGCGTGTTTTGAGGTGTTTAGGGGCACACCAGTGGGCCGTAGTACACCGGTTGAAGATCACTGACCTAGGCAGCTACTTCCTCCCCTAACCCCACTTTCACCAGCATCTGGGAATGAGGGCGCCTCCAGGCCAAACAGGAGGAGTGAAGAAGACCCTGGGTGAAGAGATGGTTGCACTGGTAGGAGGAGGAGCCAGAAAACCCCAGAAACCAGCTTACTCCCCAGGCCCCTATGACTCCCCTCCTCACCCTCTCTTCTCTAGGATGAGAATCAGCAGCAGCTCTCTGCCTAGCTATAGGCTGTGTGATCCCAGGCCCCTTCAAACAGATCTCAGAGGGAAGGGATGGGGGACTGCAAGAGATTAACCCAAGAACACGCACATATATGCATAGCCCATGGACACAGACAATAACATGGCAAGGCCTGGGGGAGATCAAGGGACATCTGTAATAGTGTCAACACTTTTTTTAAAAGCTGTATGCCCACAACTGTCTATAGGGCACCAAATGTTAGGCCTGGCTGCAGGAGGGGAAGGAAGGGGAAAGAGATGGGGCCTCAACCTCAATCCCCAGCCAAAGCGCTGTCATCACTGTCAGGCCCAAAGAGAGATGGGGAGAGCACTGGCCAAGCTGGTACGCCCTACTCCTCTAAGCAACCGCTGAGGACAAGAATCCTGCAATGTCCTTGGACCCTGCCCCCCCACCCACCCCCAAGACAAGAAAGGACACCATGTGGCTGTCTAGGCAGAATGGAATCTAGGCTGTGCTGGCCAGGCCCCAACCAGGGAACAACTGGAAACGCTGTCAACATCCTCACCACTTGCTACTCCAGGTGTGTAGCTTGGACCCTGAATCCTCATCCTAAAGGGAGCCTGATAGGGGAGCAAACACCTGGCAGCAGGACCTAAGGAAAAAAGGCAGGGCAATCCCATAAGCCAGGTGAGACCCACCTGTGGAAAGCAGGCAGGAGGAACAGAAGAAGGCAGGCAGCAGGGCCTTAGGGTAACCCAGGTGACAGGGCCCAGAAGAACACAGGCTGCGGGGGCCACATGGAGCCAGGCAAGAGGCCCACAGGCCGTGAGAAAGGAAAGATATCAGGAACTCAACCCCTCTGTCTAGATGTCCCCCCCACACCCGGGGCCTCTCCTTCAGTAGCCCACTACCCACCAGGTGGGGGTCCCCTCCCCCAGGCCAAGGGGCAGGGTCAGAGCCCCCTCCTCGGAGGCCTGGGCCGGTTGCAGCCAGCGGGGGGCCCCCCACACCCCACCCCCGCGCCCCATCCCGGAGACCTCAGGAAGTCCCAGTCCCTCCCACCGGCGGCGGAGGCAGGGGGGGCGCTGGGGGGGAGAAAGCGGGGAGAAGAAGAGAGACAGCTTGGCAGGGGGAGCGCGGGGAGCAGCCGCGGGGGGCGGGGGCCGAGGAAGGAGCGGGAAGCGCCGAGGCGGGCGGGCTGGCAGGCGCGGGCGGGGCGTCGCGGCGGCGGCAGCGGAGGGGACCGGTCCCGCGGCCACTGACCTGTGTCCCCACGCAGACGCCCCGTCGGTGCCTCCGGCGCTCCGTGGGTCCGCCCGGCCCCCCGCGGGCATCGGGCCCCGGGCTCGGGGCCGGGGCCCCAGCGGCCCGGGAGGCAGAAGCCGGCCCCCTCCCGAGAGTCCCGGCGGGCGGGCGGGCGGGCGAGGGGCCGCGCCGGGCTGCGAGCGAGCCAGCGGAGCGGGGCGGCGGGCGGGCCGGGGGAGGGGGCCAGCGCGGAGTGAGGGACGGCAGGCAGTGAGGTCATCCTTTGAATCTAATTGTCTGAGTCAGGAGGAGATGTGGCACTTGATGCGGGGAGATGGGAGGGGGAAGGGACCCTCCCGGACCCGGGCTGGGGGGCCTCCGGGACCCCGCCCGAGGCGAAGGTGACCGGGGCCAACCCAGGCAGCCCCCTGCCTGTCTCAGGACTGACCTCTGCTGCCAGGGGCGACAGTGAGCCCTGAATGTGGGACCCAGTTGCACACCAGTGCCGGCGTGGCCACCTTCTTACTCTTTGGGGGTGATGGTGACCCCTCCCAGGCCCAAGTCACCTTTTTTTAGGGCAATGGGAGACCCCCACACCACCTCGGCTCATGTTCCTGCCCTCAGAGGGTAAAGGGGGAAGGAACTTCAACTAGCCTTCCTTGTTACCTTCGTGCATTTAGAAGCATGGAGTCCCCGATTCTATTCCCCAAGTTACTTCTCATTCTGGAAATGTGGGGGAATCTGAGCTCTGAACCCCAAGCTCACCTGAGAATGACAGTACAGTGCTACCCAGTCCTTTCCTTACTGCAACTGGCGGGGAGGGGGGGATGAGGACCCCCACCTGACCCTGAAGTCTCCCTATTCTGCATGCCCAGCCAGACGCTAGGGCCTCCATGGGCTGCCCAGGGAACCAAGCTGCTCATGTTGGGGGCACCTAGAAGGCAGCTGGCCCTTGAGCCTGTCAGGTGTGCACACACCCAGGCGTGCAGACATGAGCACATGCACACATGTGCATATATACATGGAGGGTAGGGGGGAGCAGCTGGGGATGCTCACACCAAGGGCCACACACTCCTCCCCTCGCCCCCATGGGGGAGGGGTGATAAATATTTCAGGGGCTTTTAGCTCTGAAGGGGCTGAAGCTGGGGGAGGGAGGGGGATCTACAATGCCTGATTAATGGGGTTACAGGCTTGGATCAATCCGTCCGCCTGCTGCTCCCTCCTCCCCCCTCCTCCCTCCCTCTGCCTAATGCGCTTTATCAGGAGACGCTTTTCTGACTTGGCAGCGTCGGGTGTTTTAAATAGACCCATTTAGAGCAGGGGTTGGGGGAGAAAGGGAAGGGGGAAGGGAGAGAGATTGAGACAGGCAGGGAGACAGAGACAAATCAGGAGAGAGACAAGCTCCAGAAGAGAGAGACTGGGAGAAAGACAGAAGGAGATGCAGAGACATGGAGATATGCAACTGGGGGTGAGACGCCCACAGAGGTTGAAATGGGGGAGATGGGTGATGGGAGGCCAAAGGAAAGCCAGGGGGCCTAGGAGCAGAAATGAAAAAAAAACTAACTAGAGACGGAGACAGAGAAAGGAAAGGAGCCACTGGTAGTGGGAGAAACCCAGAGAGAGGCTCTCTGCAAGGGCTGAGTCCAGCCTGGGAGACAGCAGATACCTTTTATTTCCAAAAACAGTTTTTCATCCACTTTGTTAAATTAAAAAGCCGTTTTTAAAGTGGAGCCGGAGGTGCTGCTGGGGGAGGGTGAACAGAACTGCCAAGTCCTCGTTCCAGCCTCCTCAGCCTTCACAGAAGCTGCCTCAGCCTTACCCCCACCCACCCCCGGGGGTGTTCTCCAGCTCCCCTGCTCTTTGTGATCCTCTGGGATCCCTGAGGACAGGGTCAGGGCATCGGAGCTACTGTTCCTTGGCAGGAAGTCCTTTCTGCTGTCTGGCTTCAATCCCTCCTGCTGCAGGAAGCCCATTCTCTTGCCTGACCACTAGCCTGCCTTCTCCACCTCCTGTTCCAGCTCCCTAAGGTGTTCCCAGTCTAAGGGGAGGATTATGTGCCCTCACAGCCCAGCAGCTCACTTCCCCAACAAGCCATCAGACTCCTCCCAGGTGTGTCCCCCGTAAGTATTTATTAGCTATTAATAAATCTGAACTTCTATCAGAAACCCCACTCCATGTCCTTTGGTCCTGGAAACTTAACTCTCCACAGCCCTCTGGAGCCTCTCTTCCTGCTTTCAGAACCCCAGCTCCATTTTAAGTCTCTTTAATGGCCATGTGTCTGGGATACCTCACCCCACACTGAACAGCAGCGCCCCAGTCCTACTTCTGAAGGGTCAGTCCCCGCCACTCCCGAGCTGAGCCGGGAAAATGGCCCGTCTGTTTGGGAGCGGAGATGAAAAGCCCGCTGGCCTTTGTGGGCCTCTGGCGGGTTTCGGACAATAGGCCCTTCCGTTCCGCTCCAGTGCTTCAGTTCCTTGGACAACCCCACCCCCGGGCTGCCAATCCAGGGGCCTCGCCTGGATTGAATGAAAGGCGGGAAGAGTTCGACCCAGCCCTATGGCTGGCCCCAGAATATTTTAGACTTTCTGCTCCCCCTGCCCCCATCCCATCTCCTCCAAACCCAGCTGCTTCCCTAATCAAGCCAGAGAGATGCTTTGGGGGCAGAGAGGGAGCCTGACAAGGAGACAAAAACACACTCCCACATCCGGGGTTCAGTCCCCTCATGCAGAACCCAGTCTTCTGTACTGGCTGTGCTCTTGCCTGTGTGGTTGTGGGTAAGTCTCTCCCCCTTTTCAGACCTGTTATGAGAGCGTGAAAGGCAGCAGGAGGAAGAAGACAGGGGAAAAGAAGAAAGGGATCTCGGGCCCTCTTTCACTAACGTCTCCGACCCACAGCTCCACCTACCATATCTGCCTGATGCCCCGAGACTGACCTCCTCCCCTGGGTTCCCAGCACATACCTCTTCACCACTGGCCACACACCGAGCACATCAATGTCCTCCTCCTCCGGACCCAACTCTTCCTGAGACTTCCAAAACCAAGGGGGCGGATGATGTGACAAGGCTGAATTCTAGAAGGGCAAAGGGCACAAATCAGAGGTCACAGAGGAGCCACAGGCCTCAGTCCAAGCCAGAGTCTGTTGTATATTCACAACCCCACTGTAAGAAGGGTAGACTCGGGCAGGCAGCAGAAGCATCCAAAAGAAGAAAAGTTGGGAGTAGTCCAAAGTCCATCTGGCACCCCTTGCTGACTTTAGGTTCTGAACCACAGGAACAAAGGGAGGCCAGAAGCTAATGGCTGACACCACATACAGACACTCTCACATTCACCCAGACACCCCAAAATCTCCACACAACCAGTTCACAGACATCAGAACCTCCATATCACACACATGCATTCTCACATGCATCCTCACTCAGAGACACATGGCCACTGGCAGGGCATAAACACCATCTTACCATCCTCTTCCTCTGCCTCGGCTCCACTCTGATTTATTGAGCATTTGTTATGTGCCAGGAACTGTTAGGCACTGTATATGCATTATCTCATTTAATTTTCTTCACTTCTCCATGAGGTAGATTGTAATACTATTCACATTTGACAGTTGAAAAAAACTGACATTTAGGGAGGTTAAGGAACTTGCCCAACACCACATAGCTGATTAGTTCCAGAACACAGATTTGAGTCTTCATTCCAGAGCTTTCCTTCTATAACACTTTGCCTCTGCGGATCTCTCTTACCTGCTTGGTGCCTTTTCCAATAATAATACAGTAGCAGCTAGCAATTGTTCAGGCTCTTTGATGAGCCAGATACCATGGTAAGTACTTAACATATATTTTTGCACAAAATCATCAGAATAACCTTTGGAAGTAATTCTGTTTACATTTCCTAGGTGAGGAAACTGAGGCTCAGAGAACAAAAGCACTTGCCCAAAGTAGTTGGTAAGGGAGCTGCCATTGTACTCAGGACTATCTTAAAAGTCATTATTGCTTCTATAGGCTCCAGTCACTTAGCAAAAGCCCTCACCTTCGAGAAGACCCTAGGAGATCCTCAGGTCCAAATGCCCCTCTTCCCCCAAAACTGGTCCCAAAGGCATGATCAGGTGCCTAAGCACATACTCATGAGAAAGGGATTCCGTGTCATCCACCTCCACCTAGAGATGCAGAGAAACCACCAACTAGGGGGAAATGGCCAGAGACTAAAACAAGGTGTTAAGGGACAGGTTGGCTGGTGGTAACAGATACAGACATAACAAGAGATAGGCCCACCGAGAGGGAGGCAGAGGCAAAGAGACAGACACACATCAGGCCAAAGAATGACAGGGGTTGTTGTAGAAAAAGACAACAGAGAGAGAGCAAGTACAGGTGGACATGAAAAAATGCAGACAGACACAGAGACACATAGAGAGCCATCCAACCTGCACAAGACAAGGTCTGTGAAAGCAAACAAGGCTCGGCTGTGTGTGGCACGCATGTGTTGGGGGGAGCATGCAGAGTCTGTATCGCTACGCAGATTACACCAGCTGCTTCCAGCAATTTCATCTGATTAATAATAAATGCCCCATAATTACAGCTGCTCCCCCAGCCCTTCTTCCTGTTTTTTGCCAGCTGCCGCCAGGCCAGCCCTCTATGGACCCTATGGCCCCCTCCATCCTCACCTGCCGCCTTCTAGGAGGCTGAGAGGACATGAATTGATGGAGGAGGCCACACTCCCAATCTGAGAGGGAATACCCATTTCTCAGTCTTAGATTAATGCCTTCTGCCTTCAAGCAAAAGGTCATCTCCCTTAGGTCTCACTCAGAATTCTCTCTCTACCCTCGGTATATAACCTGTGACCCTTAATACAATCCAGTCTAGGGGCCCCAGCCTGGGATGCAGAAAGATGAACTCTGAACTTCCCTTGCCCATTTTTTATCACTCACTGGCTGAAAGAAGTCTCCATTCACAAACTTCCCTTACTCTTGGAACCCCACAGGCACAAAGGAGGAAGGGGCCAGGACAGGAATTCCCACCCTATCATGCCCACCCAAGCAGCCCCAGAGTCTGTCCACGAGTGCACCCTCACTGCCTGGACACCCAGAGGGCTCTGCCTCCCATTCCTGAGCCCCCCTCTTCCCACCCAGGTCCACCTCCGCCCAGGCCTCCCACCCTAGCTCTCCAAGGCAGCTCTATCAGAATCAGCTGCGGGTTTGTGCTGATCTGTTTCTAATCGCTGGGGCCTGGTTCACGCTTGCCCCCCCACCCCACCCAATATTGATTCCATTATTTGGAGAGTCATTGACGTCAGGGGCCTGGATGGATGCCAAAACAGCGCTTTCTCCACGCCTGGGCCAGCACCCAGCCCCCCAGCCCATGATTTCAAGAAGGGGCCCAGAAAGGTCAGCTCAAGGACCGAGGTCACAGGGCATCTGCCTCCAGAGCTGGGCTCGTTTTACCTTTGTGGGACCACTGCGCAGCTCCCTTCTCCAGGGGAGAGGGGCTGCACAGAGGCCTGAGAGTCAGAGGTCAGGTGGAGGGGGAGGATAAGGGGGGGAAGGGCTGCAAGAACCTTATTAGGACTTGGGCTGTAGGGGAGGGTCTTAGGAGGCAGAAATGGGGACAGTGGCTCAGAAAAGTCAGTTGGCCCTGGCCGGTGTGACTCGATTGGTTGGGCATCGTCCTGTGCACTGAAAGGGTGCCAATCGATTCCTGGGACGTGCAGGAGGCAGCTGACCCATGTGTCTCTCTCACCCTGATGTTTCTCTCTCCCTTCCTCTCTCTCTCTAAAAATCAATTTTAACAATCTTTAAAAGGAAAAGGCAACTTGGAGAAGATTCTTTTCTTTGCCACACACTTATTTTGGAACATCCTGAAGCTGGACTTGAAAGGGTTATGACTGAAGACTTGATTTTTAGATCTGATATCAGACATTTCTTCTGACACATCTCAGAAGGAAATTCTCTGCAGTGCAGGATAGCAGATTACCCTAAATGTTGCCATAATTTGACTAAATGGCACCACTGATTTTATAAATCTTTCTTCTATATAAAACAAAGATCCTGTCTCCTGTGCATCTCCTGCTCACGCTGCCTCAGTTTCCCCACTCTCCCAGTCTCTCTCGGCTCTGCGTCTTTCTGATCAAGGCGCAGCCATTGCTACACCAGCCAACACTGGCAACTCCTAGGCTCTGGCTGGACAGGATATTTTTAGGACCCGAACCCTGTGTTCTCAGACAGCCGTTAATAACCAATACAGACAGTCCGTGGTGCCCACAACAGCTTAACAACTTCAAAGCCCAGCCTCAGAAGCTCAGAGGTGGGGTCCATTGCCTTGGCTAGAATCCAAGACACCCAGACCTAGAGAAAGGGACATGCCCACAGCCACGTGGGAAGGAAGGGCTTTCTCACCTTCTGAAAAATCCTGATGCTGGGGAAAGAACAGAGGTGACCTCTGAACTGGGCCACAAAAGCAGGGTCATTGCCCTGTCCATCTCCCATAGTCCAAATCTTTTCAAGGAAGAAGCTGCCTGTCCTCTGCTCTCCTTCCCTAAGTACGAGGAAGTCCTTCCTTTAGACGAGCCTACAAGTTACTCAGGGGTCCTTTGAGCTAAACAGGAATGTACAACAGAGGCCAGAAACCCCAGGGAGCCCCCCCATCTCCCTGGGGTCGGTCCCGCTCAACATTTGTTCATTCCTCAACATTTATTGAGTACCTACTCCCTCTCAGGCACTATGCTGGGAGTTGGCATTCCAGTTCTGCCTATGAGGAGCACTCAGCCTGATGGAAGAGAAAAAGATGTACAGTTTAATCAACACGGCCCTTCCGCTATGTACCAGGTCTGTGCCAGGGGCAGGGTACTGAGGGGAGCAAAGCAGACCCAGTCCCTGGGTCCCACAGGGCCCACAGGCAATTGCTATGCAAGCCTGCTGCGTGTTGTGAGGGTGAGGTAGGTACAGTGCCTGGAGGGGTATACTGACTGCTCTGGTCTGGGAAAACCAATCCTCCTGCAGGTGTGAGGACTCTTCTGTCCAGGTCTAAACCCTAGGACCTGCCCTTATACTGACTAGAAGTCACCACCATAATCTAACTTCAGTTCCTTCCACTATAGCTTTAGCCCCAGCTTCTGGGTGCTGATTCCCACCACGGGCTGGTCTAAATCAGTCCCCACATCTGCCCCAGTTCCTCCTACTATCCCTTGCACCCCCCAGAGATCCCTCCTCTGATGACCCCCAACCCAGCATGGCTCTGTTCTCTGCAGCCTTTCTGCCCTCGGAAGAGGCAAAGGAGGTGGTGTGGGGGGAGGGTGATCACCTCAGCTCTTGGCCCATAGGGACCACCTGCCTTCCCAGCTCCTCCCCACAGGAAGCCAAGAGCCTTGGTGGGTGTGGTTTCTAGGGCCATAGGAGTTTACACAGCTGATGTCCCCTGGTTGGCCTGGAGGAGGAGGTCAGCTCTTTCTCCTCAGCCTCCATGCTCTCTGGGACCCCCGTTCCCCCCCCCACTACAAACCAGGCACACATGGCCCCCCCCCCAACCCATCTGCATTTCAAAGAAAATTCACTCCATATGTTTCCGATTCATTTACACTTCAACTCACCATGGGGGGGGGGCGTGCAGAGAACAGGGTGCCTTTCCTCCAAGCCCCCAACCCTCATAGAAGGGCTGGAGAGCTTGTGTCCCCTTCAGGGACAGGAGCTGTTATAGCCCAATCATTTGAGCCTGAGGCCCAGGTACTGACTTCCTGAGCTCCCACAGGGTGATAATACATCTCAAGTACCCCACCCGCTGGCCCCATCGTGGGAGGGCGTGTAAAGCCCAGGCAGAGTCTCCAGGGCAGGTAAAGTGCTAGCGGTGACTGCAACCTAGCCCAACACAACACAAGCCCCCATCTTCTAGGGCTATTGTTCTTCTGAGGGGTAGAGTGGAGAACCCTGGGCATTCCCTGGAGAGGAGGAAAGGGCTCAACAGGTATTCCAGGAGACACTGTGTGCTATGACATAACTTGGCCCCTACCACTCTTCAGCCAGGGCAGAGGAGAGAGGGTGGGTTCCAATCCAGTGTCTCCCTCCAGCTACTTTCTCAGGGGCTACAACCTCCCTTCGAATCAGAAACTCAACACCCTTAGAGGGTCAAAGGAGCCAGAGGCCGAACTCCTCACCAGATCATCAGCGTACCCCTTCATGTATGACTGGGATAGAGATGTCTTGGGAGGACATGAGTCTTATTCCCACACACTTAACTCTCTCTACCACAGAAGGGATGTGCATGAGCAAAGCACATGGGAGACTCTAAGAGTACATATCTTCCCTTTACCAAAACGCTACTCAGACCTTCCTGCCAAGAGCCTAGTCTCCTTAGGGAAGTAAAGGCAGAAAGGCTTAACGGGGTCAGTGTTTTCGTGGCAGGCATTAGGCGGATACGAGCAGAGCAAGGACGATGGACCAGGTACAGAAGGTCACCAAGTGAAAAGCCCCTGGGTGCCTGGCAACAGATAATTGTAGTGGGGGACCACATCCCCAGAGTTACCTTTCCTCCCCTAGCATATCACCGGTCACTGGGTTTAGACCCTCTGACCTTTCCTCCTTAGAGATAAGGTCAGGCTTCAGCTGAATTTCAGCTCCAGGCTCAGAAAAGCAGAAAAAACAAACAAGGGACACCAAGGGTGACCCCAGGACCAGCTACATTGAATAATGACCCCCTGCCCTGGCACTGACCAATCATTGGAGACCCCTCAAACCTGAAAGGAATATTCTCTTGAGACCCTCCCATGGGACCTCCCCTAAGATTTCTGCCCTTAAAAGCTTTTAGGATGGAGGACCCAGTGCACTCTCCCCACTCTCCTCGCTGGGAGCATGCCCACACCTTTCCCTTCCCCCTTCTTCTTTCCCTCCCCTAAGGCCAGTCCACCTTTTATCTTCCTCACTTTCTAAGCTCCAAGGGCCTGTCCTTTGCCTCTTTAACTTGTTTCCTAAACCCATGTCTTCTACAAACTGCTTCTTCTGTAATCACCTCTGTGATTTTTCTAAATAAATTGTTGGAGTCTTGGCTCTGAATTCTTTCCTAGCCAGAACCGAGTAGTCCCGAGGTTGCTGAACCCAGGTCCAGTCTGACCCTACCCATCTAACACCTGGTGCCGTCCAGCTACCATGCCAACGTTTTCCCATCGCCCTCTCCATTAGCCTGCTTCCCAAGTGAGGGATGTGACCACACATGTACCCCTGCCCTCCCTATCCCACCTTTAGAGGGGATAGATCTTGTAGCAGCCTCGGTTTCTCTCCCACCACCCCCCCCCCCATATACACCATAAACCAAAAGAAAGCATGGCTGTATATGAATGAGTTCCAAATTCCACTGGGAGTGTGAAAACCACAGTCTTAGTGTGCAATTGAATGTTTGAGCCTCAGGATAAAAGTGTAACTGGGTGTGATTCTAAGTGTGAACCCAAGGTCCCATGTGACTATGAAAACCTCAACATAGAAGCAATGAGCCTGAATGTGAGCACTAGGGCCCTAGTATGCATCTGGGTATAAGGGTGAGTTTCACGTAACCACCAGGGATGTCAGTCTGAATGTGAACTTTAAGATGGAAGTACAGGTGTGAGTGTGAACTCAGGTCATGGTATGCTCTGACACTAAGCCACAGGACTAAAGTGTGAGTTCCAGGATTCCCACACAAGTCAGTATAAATAAGCATTAGCATCTAGAGCAGTGATTCTCAACCTTCCTAATGTTCCTCATGTTGTGGTGACCCCCAACCATAAAATTATTTTCGTTGCTACTTCACACCTGTAATGTTGCTACTGTTATGAATCCTAATGTAAATATCTGATATGCAGGATGTATTTAGGTGACCTCTGTGAAAGAGTCGTTCGACCCCGAAAGGGGTCGCGACCCACAGGTTGAGAACCACTGTTCTAGAGTAAGTGTGAGTGTGAGCCCCTAGCCTTAAGGGCATTCTGAATGTCAATGCCAGGGTTCCTCAGTAAGTCTGAGTGTGAACACTAGGTCCCTAAGTGATCTCAGGATGGAAGTGAGAATCTTGTGTGTGATCGCTTGGGCTCGTTTGAATCTGAGTGTGAGCTCTAAGATGAAGTGTGAGTCTATGAACCCTTGTCCTATGTGAGGCCTCGAGTTCAAATGTGAGCCCCAGGTTCCTCATACGAGTCTGAGTGTGAGCCCCTAGTCTTTTTTTTTTTAATGACAGTATTACAGATGTCCCCCCATGTTCCCCACTTCACCCAGCTCCCACCCCACCCCAGGCCTTCTGGGTCCATATTCATATTTTGGTTAATCCCTTCCTGTTCCCCTTCCCTCCCCTCTGAAATCTGTCAGTGTATTCCAGACATCCATGCCTCTGGATCTATTTTGTTCGTCAGTTTATTCCACATATAAATGAAATCATGTGATATTTGTCTTTCTCTGACTGGCTTATTTCGCTTAGCATAATCTCCAAGTCGATCCGTGCAGTCACAAAGCATAAGAGATCCTTCTTTTTTTTATAGCCGCATAGTATTCCATGGTGTAAACGTACCACAGCTTTTATATATTTTTTTAATTGATTTTTTTACAGAGAGGAAGGGAGAGGGCTAGAGAGTTAGAAACATCGATGAGAGAGAAGCATTGATCAGCTGCCTCTTGCACACTCCGTACTGAGGATGTGCCCGCAACCAAGGTACATGCCCTTGACTGGAATCGAACCTGGGACCCTTCAGTCCGCAGGCCAACACTCTATCCTCTGAGCAAAACCGGTCAGGGCTATACCGCAGCTTTTTTAACCCACTCATCTACTGATGGGCACTTGGGCTGTTCCCAGGTCTTAGCTATTGTAAATAACACTGAGCCCCTAGTTTTAATGTGACTCTGAGTATGAGCCCTAGGATGTGTGAATGGAATAAGCACCAAGATCTTAGCATGAGTCCAATTGTGAGCCCTAGGACCCCAGTGAGATTCTGAGCATGGGCTCTAGGTCTCAATGTAAGTCTGTAAGCCAAGTCAGGATAAAAATGTGAACCAAAGTGTGACACAGAGTCCCCATGTGGGTCTGGCTGTAACCTCCAGGACTGAAGGGTACAGCTGGATATGAACCCCAGAATGTAAGTGTGTGGATCTGAGCGTGAGTCCATTGTCCTAGTGTCATTCTGAGTGTGTCATGTGCATTTAAGTGTCCCAGTGTGAATCTGAGTATGAATTCCAGAATCCCAAGCAGTCTTGAATGTGAACTTTAAATTCCTAGTATTTGGATAAGGCGAGGGTCCCAGATGGAGTATTAGCCTTGATGGAGTGTGAACCTTAGTTCCATGTCACAAATCCTGACCAGGAGCCCCAAGAACCAGTCCAGAGGATTTGTGTGGGTTTGAACAGTGGCAACAGGGAGGCATAGTTTATTGAAGACATACAGCCCCCCTCCCCTCCCCCCAGCCCAGGCTAGCCCTACAGACCTAGGACTATACAATTGTTGAAGCCCCATCCTCATGCATGCAATGGGAGCCATCGCACCCAGAATTAGACACACAAAAATAGGCTGTTTCAGAGCCCCTGGACACACAGCAATTACAGATGCACAAACACACCCAGCATTTCGGACTCCCACCACCTCACTGATTACAGCCACACGAACGCCCCTCGTGACACAAACACAATTATAGCTGCTATCACAGGCAAAATAACTAATGTTACACAAACACTCCTCAAGAGGCATGCAGACACACACCCAGTGTTTCAGACAAGCTGTCAGCCACACAGACGCTTCTCAAAGAGAGACTAGTCGGAGAGAGAAAGAAAATCCTGAATTTTCAACAAGGCGTGAAATAGTCCTGCCCGCCCGAAGCTACTGGAGGGGGAGGGGGCCAAGGGAGCGAGCTGAGCGAGAGCTAGACGCAGGAGAGGCTCCGGAGAGGAGAGCTGTCCGTCTGGTGACCTCCCTGCGGCCCAGCCCCCACGCACGAGAGACACACTACTCCGAATAACACAGGGACACTCGGGCCAGCTCCCACAGAGCCGCCCTGGAGGACACACACACCGGCGGGCTCACAAAGAGATGCGAATCCACCACGAGCGGACTCACACGGACACGCAACACGGGAGGACTTACAAAGAGACACTGGAGGAGACCCACTACGTGGAGAGACAGCCAGGCACACTCACGGGGAAACCACAGAGAGGCTCCTGCCGACACACACACACACACACACACACACACACACACACACACACACGGATTCACACGGACACACAGGCACAGGCAGACGCGTCCGTTCAAACCACTAGACGCCCTGAGGTCCAGATTTCTGCCGCCGGAGAAGGAAGCTGCCTCCGGGCGCGCGGGGGTCACTGCGACCCCCGCTCCGGAATTTTCCCAGACCCCGCGCGCTCCGCCGAGGGAGAGCAGGGACGCCGGGTCAATCCAGCCGGGCCACCTTCCCCACGCCGACTGTGCGCCCCCACTACCACCACGCCCAACCCCCCTGCTTGCCCGGACGTGGGGGGGCCTCTTCTCCCGCACCCCAGCCCCCGAGTTTTCGGGCAAAGTTTCCTGTGAACTTTCCTGTCTCCCCAACCCCGTTGGAGGGCCCACGCGCGTCCCTCCCTCTTCCCGCGCGCACAAGAGCCGCGGGTCTGTCGGTCAGCCCGAGGGTTTGAGGGTTCGGCCGCGCTCGATCCGCCGCGGGATACTCACCGCGCCCTCGGACAACCCGGACTCGGCGCCGCGTCCTTCGATCGCCCCCGGCAGCGAGCGAGGCAGGGAGCGCGGAGCTTACGGCGCTGCCGGATCCCGCTGCCGAGCCCTGCACCGCGCCGGCTGGAGCCACCGCCGCCGCCGCCGCCCGCTCTGCACCGGCTCCTCGGCGCTCAGCCGCTTTAACCCCCCCATCCTCCTCCCTCCCTCGCGCGTCCCCTCCCTCCTTCCCTCGCCCATGTGACCGCGGGCGCCCGCTCGGCCGCGCGCGCCCTCGCTCCCTTCCCCCTCCCGCCTCGTCTCCCCGCGCCTCCGCGGCCGCGCGCCACGACCCCCTCCTGGCCACGGCCCCCGCGCGCTCCCACCGTGGCCCGCTCCCGCGCCTGGCACGCGCAGCCCGCTCGCGCGGGCACACTCATGCTGCGCGGGCCTGTGAGCCCCCTCCCGGTCTCCTCGAGTTGGCACACGCCACCCCCACCCTGCGGACACACTTGCCCGCACTGGCACGCGTGGCCCCCACACATTCGCCCATTCTCGGGAACGCCCTCCAGACCGCCGTGACCTCCGCGCTCCACGCGCAGCCCCGACCGCGGGTCTCCAAGACGCGCGCGCGCACATGCCCACACCCACTCCGCCGGATTCCCTGGGGCTGCTGGGCGCGCACCCATCCCCCGGGGTCGCTCGTTCACACTCCTCCCTCAGCCTCGGCCGGGTCTCCGCCGCGCGCACTCCCGCACGCTAGGCCCTGACCGCCTCGTGCCGACACCCTGGCACCCCGAGCCAACTCGCGGGGCCCTCCCGCCGGCATCGCCCTCGGAAGGGCGCACGCCGGAGCGCCCAGACCCCACTTGGGGCCGAGGAGGCCACGGGTCCCCGCCCTTCCCCGATTCCTGCCGCCCCAGCAATGCACACACTCCCCCCGAGAGGCGGGAACCGGGCTTTACGCTCCCGTAATCTTTAATGGACCAGACTAGGCTGGGAGCCCAGGTCCTCACCTCCCACCAAATCTCCCGTGACACCGGCACAACCACCCTCCCCTCCCCCCCGCCCCCCGCACCCGCCCCACACCTGGCCTGGGAGAAACCTCCCCTGGGATCAAGGGGCTAGCGTTTTCCTCCTGCAGCCTGGGCCTCTAAGGGCCGCCGTGCTCCCTTCACTAGCCCCCGGGCCTCCCGCGTGGGTACAGCGGTGGGGGGAGGGGTGGGGTTAGACAACCCGACCGACTTCTGAGGCCACGAGAGAACGCACCAGAGCGGGGGAATGCCAGGGGCGGAGTACCAGCGGCCCACTCCCATCTCCACCCCGCGGATTTTTCCGCCTGACCTTTGACCCATAATCCCCGCGCTTGCACCTCCGGGGAGCTGCTCCCGGGGGGCTGGGGGCAGGAGAGGGGAAAGAGCGACCTCGCCGCTTCCTCACACCCTTCCCCAGCAGGCTGCCCAGAGCGCCGGGCCCTGTCCCAACAAATGCCTCGGGGACTCCTCGTGGCAGAGGGAAAACCTTCCCGCCACCCGGACTTTTCACTTTCATTTCAGTGGCCGCAGAATCCCGTCGGTGCAACCGGCAGGGGTCAGGGGCCTGAGGCTCAGAGAGGGTCGGCTGGGGCTTAGGGACACACAGCGCCCTGGATTGTGGCGCCCAGCTGAGCCCAGCCACCCCATCCGTACTAGGTGTCCCCTATCAGGCCTCTCCCGGGCCCCAGCCTCCAGGCTCCTGGGTCGCAGCCCGGGACCAGAGGGTGGGTGCCAGGAAGGAGCGGGGGCGACGGAATCTTTGGGGGTCAGCAATTGCCCCTTCCCCTGCACCGAAAGTGGACGTGGTTGGGTGCGCAGGCGGTTGCCCTCTCCGAGAGGGAGAGCAGGCGTCGCGACCCGGTCGCTGGTGGACTGATCTGACCTCGGGATCCCCCAGGTCCCGGGCTCAGCCTCTTTCTGCCCGGTTGACAGCGGTGGCGAGTTCCACCCCGACCGTCTCCGCCTGGGGACCCGAAGGCTGCCGTCGGCAGTGCCTAAATCCGCGGATGCCGGGGCAGGGCCTGCGCGGGGCGACCGGGGCCGGGAGCCGGACGTGTAGGTGTGTCAGAGAATCAGCTGGGACTCGAGGCGCAGGTCGAACAGGATCCCGTTGTTGGTCCCGCCGCGGTTCCTCCCCGCGCAGCACCCCGCGGCCGCTACCGCGCGCTTCCCCAGGGCCGCAGCGACACCTGGCGGGCGGTGCCGGACGCGCGTTCCCCCTCTGGCTGCCGTTCCTGCACAGAGGCAGCGCCAACCTACGAAACAACCAGGGTGCGTCTCCCCTCTCCCTCTCGCCACCAGCACCTGGCCCACAACCGATTCTCTTCCCACCTGAGCTGGACAATAGATCACTCCTGGGTTTCCGGTCCTGCCGCCTCCAATGCCTTATCTGCACACGAGCTTCTGAGCTTCCTGAACCTCCGTGTGGAACCCTCCGGGAACCTCACTGGCCCTGGGGCAAAAAGCTGTGGCAGGATCTGGTCCTGTCTCCTCTCCAGCTTTCTTAGGCGCCCCCATCCCCGGCCTCCCCAGCTTTGCACCAGACCCCTCCTCTAACCTATCCCTGAGTCGAACCCCAGTTAACTGACACCCTCCCCCCAGTCCCATCCCATCTTCACCATGCCTCACCCATAAAGGGCAGCAGGAAATAATGCCCCCAGTTTGAAGCCCTTGTGCCCTCCAAGTGGTGGGGGGTCTCATATTTGATAACCCTAGAAGGCCTTGGGAAATTGGGGAAAGTCCTTGACTTTGAGATCCTGGAGTTTTATACCCACCTTTGAAGAAGGCTCTGTGGCAGGACTTTTGTCTCCACTCTCCTCCACCCTGGCAGGTGACCTACATTTGGAACCTTTTTCGCCCCCCACGCTCAGGAATCAATTGTGGCATCCCAAGCCTTTGGGTAGCCAGGACCCTTCCCCTTTGAAGGAGAGCCCCTTCTCCCCTGTCTACCTTTTCTAGTTCTCCTCCCAAAACGGTGCTTATTTCTAACCTGCTAGACCATGGGGCACGTACGTACCTGGGTACCCAGCTACAAACACTCACAATGGACTCTGTGTCTTCCCTACGAATGTCAGGCACATCCTCAGTCTCAAGGAGTCAAACGCCTATGTTTAACCTTGACGTGGCACCCTGGGAGTCAGGGTCCCTTGCTTGCAGCTGGGAGCTGGAGGTCCCAGATGGGCGAAACTCTCCGATTCACACCCTTATCCTCAATAGGCACACATAGACACAGCCTCACAGCCAGGGACGGTCACGCCGCCTGTCACACAGGCACACACCCTCTCAATCACCCTGGGGTTTGGCGGCTTGGGGCGGGCTCCAGGAGGCGGTTACGTAAACACCCCCCTAGCTCCTCCTCACCACCCCCCTGCTTCCTCACGCAGTGCCAGCGCCCGGGGCGGCTTGGCGAAGGCCCGGGAACAGCTCGGCCTCGCGGAGGCTCCAGGCGCCGAGAAATCCGATCCTGACACAGCCCTAGGCCGAGCGAGGGAGAGGGGCCCAGAGCACCCACGCGCGTGCGCGCGCGCACACACACACACACACACACACACACACACACACACTCTCACCCTCAGGGTCCAGCTCAGGCCCCCCCACCCCCACCCCTACTACCACCTCCGACCACGCACTTCCATCCTGTGCCGGGTCCCAGCACCAGCCTGGAACAGCACTAGGGCCCACTCACAACACACCCATCCTCTGGAATCCTGTCATCTGAACCTTCACCTAAGTGTGCCCTGACCTTCCAACCTCTGGCACCAGAAAACAGCAAAGACTCCCTGAAGGTAGAGCATAGGCGAGGGCTAAAGCCATCAGGGAGAATGTAAGCAGCCAGCCTGGAATTGCCACTAATTTCTCAGGAACTGACTCCTCTTCCCCCACTCCCCTCTAAAGCCACCCTGATAGAAAGAGGTGATTTCACTCCTGTTCCAGGTTCCCTCCCCCCACTCCCCCCCTTCAGATCTGCTGCCTACTGATCCCAATATATTCTCTCAGAATTCCAAATTATTTGAGAGATCCAAGGCCTCCCCTCCTTTTCTTTAACATCCTTCCTTCCTCCTTAGTTGGAAGTTCTAACTCTAGTCTAACCCGAGTTCCTTCTGTTTTGCAAAGAAGGAAGCTTGAGGGCAACCTGAGACTCTAAGGATGAAATCTCTGAAAGGAGGAAGGATTAAGGCTCAGGAAACCCCTGGAAGTCAAGAGTCTAAGAGAAGGGGAGAGAACATCCATGCCTGCCCCCCAGCATAACACCCCACTTCACTCCGCAGCCCAGACTCTTTTTTATTTTTTAAATATAATAGCTTTTGAGTATCTGCCTGGGCTGCTGAGGCCCAGGCAAAAAGGGAATTTCCCCCTAAGTTCTCTGTTAATGAACAAAACATTTCATGTTGAAATTTCTCCTCTGCCCCCAGCCCAGTGTCTCCAGGGTCCCCCAGCCTGACCAAGCAGGGGGACCACTAGGATGGAAATAACAGAATAAGGGATAGCCCCTGGGAAGCACAATTTACATTGGGGGGGCATATTTTTCATAAATAATTAGGGTGGCTTTTTTTTCCCCACTTTTGGCTAAAATTACCCATTTCTGTGGCAGCGTCCCAGAAAGGGCGGCAGAAAGGGCGGCCTGAGCTGTCCCAAGGCCCAGGACATGCCCCCCCTCCCCCTGGGCAAGGAGCCTTCTCCAAGTTGTTTTCCTGGTCTCTTCCTCTTGGATGTTTTTTTGATTATTAATCACATTTTCCATCCACAAGCTTGCTCCAGACCCCCACCCCCTGGGGTCAGGGCTGGACAGAGGAAGGTGGGGCAGGCTCCAGGAGGATGAGTTGGGGACAAGATGGACAGTGACCCCTGGTTTTCGCTAACCTGAAAGAGGCTGTCACAGATCCTGTCCTCACCATCCTGGTGCATAGTAGGGCCTTAATAAACACAAGTGGAGTGAATGAATAAACAGGTATCTAGCTTTCACAGCACACAGCTGGCAATGAAAGGCAAAGCCCCTAGTGTTGGTCTCCTGAAGCTACAGATAGGGAAACAGCTCAGAAAGACAGAGTCACCTGCCCAGAGTCACACAGCAAGTTAGTGCCAAGGCCAGAGTAGGACCTCAGGAATGCTGATGGCTCCCCCATTCATAATCAAGTCAATAAATATTTATGGAGCACCTACTAAATGCCAGGCATTGATCTAAGTGATTGGATACAGCACTGAACTAATCAAAAATCCCTGCCCTGTCAAGGATGTGGAGCAGCTAGAACTCCACACTCTGCTGGTGCAAGTACAACTTGGTACAACCACTTTGTTTGGCAAGATCTGCTAAGCTGAACATATGTATACCCTATGACCCAGCAATTCCACTCCTAGTTATATACCCCAAAGAAATTATTTTAGAATTCACAAAGAACATTCATGGCAGTTTTATTCATAATAGCCTCAAACTGGAAACAATTCAAATGGATGCATGCATTGTGATATAATAACAGCAATGGAAAAGGATCAACTATAGCTACACACAACAAAAACTGATGAAGCTCACAGACAAAATGGTAAGCAAAGGGCGAAAAAGAACCAGACATAAAAGAATACATATTGAGTGATTTCATTTATATAAAGCTCAAAAACAGGCAAAACTCATTTATGGTGATAGAAGTTGGAATTGCAGGTATCTTTGTTGAGGGGAGTGCAACAGTGTACAACATATGTCAAAATTTGAGCTGTGCATTGAAGGTTTGTGCATGTTACTGTTTACTTTTTGCCTTAAAAATATTTTAAAATCCCCTGCTCTCATAGGACTCACATTCTAGTCAGGGAAGACAGTGAGTATATAATTTATCCATGTGAGAATGCAGTGGCTAACTCCATAGCCCCCTCAGGCAACAGGTGATGGCCTAAATGTCATCTAAGAGAAGCCTAGACGAAGCCCCTTGGTCCCCTCCCATAGCGCCATACCCTTTCCTTATAGTAGTTAGTATGACATTTAGCTACCTAGTTACTTGTGTGATGCTTGTGAGCTCCATCTTCTGAAACCTCTGAGCTAGGTCTGCCATAGAACAGGGGCTTCTAACACTGAAAATATGTTTAAACAGATAATGAATGATGCAAGCAAGCAAGCAGGACAACATCGACCTGGGAGTCAAGTCGCAGGGCACGGAGAGGAAGCCCATCTGGGTGCTTCACAGCCTCGAGGGATGGGAAACAGGGTTTGGTATCCAGACAGGGATTAAACAGAGACCCAGAAGGCAGGCTGAGTGGCTCAGAGACCCACATCCTGAAGCACCTTAGATGCCAAGGCCACGCAGGCCTGGAAAGGCATAAAGTAGGTGAGGAGTGGAACCTGGTTTTTGTTTAGGAGAGATCACTGAGAAAGGGTGGTGAGAAAGGCCAAGGCTGGAAGTGGGGCTGCCAGGGAGGAGGTATTTGCAGTGACCCATAGGCGAGAGACCTCCAGCCTGATCTGGGGGCAGGGTCATAGGGCTCAAGACAAAGGACAGGAGGCACTCAGATTCATCTTCTCCATTTGCTCCCATGAACCCTGGAGGAACCCCGTGTCACTCTTTACATAGAGAACAGCCCCAAGACACTTAGTTCAGTGTCTGCTCTCCCCAGAACCCTCGTCCTGGGTGATCCTGTGGTCTGGGTGAAGTTTGGAAAGAGAAGCAGATAGTCAGAGGAGGGGTAGAGATCCAGAGGAGGAGAGGCGCAAGGGAGGATGGGGAAACTAGAGGCCTATATGTGTTTGAAGGTGGGGACGGGGCACAGACTTGCAAAATCACAGATGCAGTTTTTCATGTTGTGTTGCAAAAATTTGCATGAAACGAATTCCCTGCTTAGAAGCACAAAGTCTCTCCCTTCCCCCTCTCTCCCTCCTTCTTTCCCTCCCTTCCCACCCCAGTGGGCCCTGATCTCCTTCACTACCCATTCTACCCCATATGGAGGAGGCATATGTCTTCAGAGGACTGTCTCCTTCCAGTGCCAGCCCAGAGTCTGATCTTGATCCCTGATGCTGTAAAGCTGCCTCCCTGATAATGGGGGTTTCCAAACAGAACTGATGAACTGGTGGCCATGTGGCCCAAAGATTGGCTCACTCCCTTTGTCTTCCATAGCTCCATTCCCAGCCAGCCTGTATGCTCCCAGGGCAGGAGGGGGTGGGGAGGAGGGAAGAAAAGAGGCTCTCAATCTACTCCATCCCACCCCCTTGCAACTCAACTTCTGTGTTTTGTTAGAGAAAAATTAGAGAACTGAAGACAATGCCACAGATACCCAGGCCCAGGGAGACAAATAGAGATGAGCTGTGGGGGGTTGTGGGGGGTGGCGGGGAGGGGGCAGGGAGTCCAAAAGAGAAAAGAGAATCAAATTTAGTTTAACAGATATTTATTAGCACCTACTGTGTGCCAGGCACAGAGGGAACATTGTACACAAAAGCACAGATGACCGGGAGATGACAGTGCCATTCACTGAGCTGGAGAGAGAGTTGCGTCTTGACATGCCCAGTTGAAGGGTCTGTGGGATGATGGCCAGAAGGGGCAAGGAGGGAAGAACAGAGAAGCTGAGAGGACTCGCTGGATGGCTGAAGGTGTGCTGTCCCTGTCCAACAGCTCCCAGTGACCTCAGCACCCTTTGTACTAGTGCTGGTTGCATGGGCATTCATCAGAGACTTACATGGACCTGGGCACCATGAGGATGCTGGGAGAGAACAAGATCAGGGAGCAGGGAGAGGGTGTGATGAAAGGCAGGGGCGGAAAGGGTTGCAGCTGAAATCCTGGGAACCGTGATTAAAAGGCAGAGGGGTTCATCCTACCCAGTTTGGCTCAGTAGATAGAGCGTCAGCCCATGGACTGAAGGGTCCTGGGTTCAATTCCAGCCAAAGGTGCATACCTCAGTTGCAGGCTTGATCCCAGGGCCTGGTTGGAGTGTGTGTGGGAGGTAACCAATTGATGTGTCTCTCTCACATAGATGTTTCTCTCTGTTTTTCGCTCTCCTTTCCAATCTCTCTAAAAATCAATGAAAAGATATCCTCGGTTAAGGATTTTAAAAAAGAAGACAGAGAGGTTCAAGGACAGCCAGGAGTCAAGGTTGTCACAGGACCAAAAAGAAGCCAGGTGAGGCCAAAATAGGCCCTGGGCTTTAGAGCTAGGAGTGAGATGGGGCCAGTGGGACCAAGCTGGTGCCATGGAGCTGGCTGATGGATACCCTCCACCAGGGGCCCATGAGCACAGTGTAGGTCCCTTCTTCCCCAGCCTTCCTGCTGTCCCCAGAGCCCTTCTTGGTCTAGGGTCCTCTCTCAGACCAAGAGGTAAGAAAAGGATGAAAACAAGCTGCCCTGCCCCCAGTCTTCCACCCCTGAGCCTTGGCTTTTGACCTTCTCAGGTGGGTCCTGAGACTTCCTCTAGCTTGGGAGCCTACAGTGGTCAGGAAATCCTGGGGGCCCTGGTGGTAATTGAAACCAGGACTAAGACATTAGAAACCATAACGTGGACTCCCCAGGTCCCCCAGGATAGCTCCTGGTTTTCTTCTCTCCCCCATCCTCCCAGCTGCTGACAGCTCAGCTCTCCAGGCCCCACCAGCTGGGCCAATGACCCTTCTCCCCAAACCAACTAGAAGGAGTCTCCAAACCAGAAGGCACCAAAAGCCAGCCTTCAGGACCTCTTCTCTGTGCTCAGACAACCTCAGTGTATGGTACACTAACTCCTACCCCCCAAATCGAGTTGTCCCCAAATTCTCATCTTAATCTTTTATTGCAGAACGTATCCCAGGGGGTTGAAGTTAGACAATGGAAAGGATTTTTCAATAGAGAAAGAAGAGAAAGGTAGAAGATGTGGGGCAAGAGTACCTCTCAACCAGCAGATGCTCAGTAAATGTGTGGGGAAGAAAGGATGAGTTTCAAAGCCTGGGCACCACCAGAACAAGGTGCTGGCTGGGCCGGATCTGAAGCATAAGCAGGACAGGTTGCTCACCAGGGGGGCAGGAAGAAGGAAGGGATTCTGAGGCCCGGAGCCCACCCCCTCCCCTCTGTTGTCTTTCTCTGTGTCTCTCCCTCTGTGTCTCTCTGACAGAAAGAACAGGAAGCCTCACGTCTGTGGGCCTGATGGGAAAGCCCTCCCCCTGCCAGATGACTCCTGGATTCCAGAGTTCCCAGGAGTGCTGGTATGAGAGTCGGTCCCCACCTCTGTTCTGTATCTGTCTCTCACCTTGGCTCTTCAGTGGAGCAAAGGGCTCATCCCTAACTCCACCACTTACTGGCTTTGTGGCTTCAGGCAAGTGATGTAATGTCTCTGTGCCTCAATTGCCTTTGGAGTAAAATGGCATCATAACAGTGCATATTTCCTAACGCTCTTGTGAAGATTCAATTAAATGAGATAATCCAGTCAAATGTTTAGCACCAGCCTGGTGGGTACTAGAGTCTCTTTCTTTTTTTTTTGGCTTTTGCTTTTTTTTTTTTTTTTAATTTTTTAAAAAATTATTATTACATAAAGCTTTACAAAGATTAGTACATATATCTCTTTTTCCCCCTGCCCTTCCCCCCGCCTCCCCTTAGAGTCTCTTTCATCTGCAGGCTTTGGTTTTCTCCCCACAGATGTCTCTATGTCTCTCCTTCTCTCTGTCTTTCTCCCCATCTTCTCTATCTACATTATCCTCTGCATCTCAGTCTTTGTCTCTCCACCTTTCTCCTGATCTTTTTTCTCTCCGTGCATCTGGCTCTGTCTGAAGCCCACCCCCAGCAAGCCCTGTTTGACCCTGCTCCAACCCCCATTGGCACAACTGGCCCAGGTGGGGTGGGATGGGATGTCTGGGAGGTTTTTAATTCAAACATGGAATTCCTGGAAGCTAGATCACGCCTGGGCCTGAACATGGTGAATCACATTTGATGGGAAGAGTGATTGTGTCTGTGTTCTTTCTGCAGGAGAGGAAAACTGGGGGCTCAACCTGGCAGCCTCGTGGAGGAAGGGGGACTTGCCCTGACTGCACTGACCGCCCCCACACTTGGGCCCAAGCCAGACCCCCCATGTCTAATGCCTGCCTGGAGGTAAGGCAACCTGCCCAGAGTCCAGAATCAAAAGGGGAAACCCTCCACCTCTACATGAGGTGGCTTACCTGCCCTCAAAATACTGTGGCCCATCCTCACCCCAAGTCCTGCTCTGAGCTTCCCATAACCCATCCCAAACCCTGTATGGAGGCATGCTGCATCCATAGATCCAGCTTCTCTTGTCTCTATCTCTGTCTCTATCTCTTCCTCTATTAACTTTGGTCCATGACTTTGGCAGCTGCATATGCTTTATATATTCAAACTGAGGCTGCCAGGGATAGGAAACTATGGGGTTGAAGAATCTTGTGTTCTTTGTCTGGACCAAAGAGCCTTTTCTTGTGGAGGAGGGGGGACATGAAAATTTCTATATCACTGTGGATCTGTGAAGGCAGAGAATGATGTAGGACAAGTACTCTATGCTCTAGCCTATTTGGCTTAATGGAGAGAGCATTGGCCTGTGAACCAAAGGGCACATATGTTGGTTGCAGGCTCCTCCTTGCCCTGGTCAGGGGCATGCAGGAGGCAACCAATCAATGTGTTTCTCTCACATCAATGTTTCTCTCTGTCTTTCCCTCTCTCTTCTGCTCTCCCTAAAAATCAACAGTAAAATATCCTCGCAATGGAAAAAAATAAAATAAAAACAAAATAGGTGCTCTAGAACTATAAAGCAAATGAAGGCAAGGCACACAAAAGACCTCAAATAGGGAATTGGATGTCTGAGACTATAGCAGGCAGGAGCATGGGTAAACCGTGGGAAGACTCCTGCTTGAGTCTGTGGCTCAGCAAAGAGACTTCTCTGAGGGTCAGGATTGGTCTCAACTAGCCCCAGACAGCCCCATACCTGGGCCCCAGCCAGACCCCTCACGTCAGCCCTTGGGCAAAGGGCCAGATGTGTGAACCATTAAGACCTGTCTCTCAGTTCCCATGCCCTACACATCATTGCTTCAAAGTGCTAACCAACTTCAAGGAGAGAGAGCTAAGACTACCATCCAGAGAGAGAGAAACACTAGGCAGGGTCACTCAGCAGGCACAGGCTGGGACAGGAGCCCTGGTGTCCTGGCAGCCAGCCTGGCCCTGTCACAGAGTTCCTGTGACAGCACTGTGATGGACCAGCCTGGAAACAAGATTTTATGTGGGAAGAGCACCTAGGAATCCTTGAACATGTGGGCAGCTGTGCCAGAGGTGGAGCATCCCTTAGGCAAGGACAGATATGCAGTTTCTTGGTCTTCCCATCAGTTAGAGACAAGCATTGGGATAAGAGATTCAAAGAGACAGGTCAGAGCAAAAGAGAGGCAAGAGAATCTGGGAGAGAGACCAAGAAATAGAGACAATCAGAGACAGTCAGGCACAAAAATAGAGATACAGAGAAAGAAAGGTGTGAGTCAGAGACACAGAGACCGGGAGATGCAGGAGGGAGACCCATGGGATTAGACACAGAGACAGAGATATGGAGACACATGAAGTCAGGAAGAAAACAGTGTATCAGAGTCACAGAACAACAGTGACATGGAGTCAATGATATACAGACATGGACAGAGATTAAGAAACAACCCCTCCCCCCCAAAAAAAACCCACAGGAGAGATAACTAGAGATGGAGAAGACAGAGAGACACAGAGACAAAGATAAAGACAGAAGGATCAAGAGAGGCAGAGAAATGGAAAGAGAGCAAGGCAAAGGGAGACAAAGACAGAGTGAGGCAAAGAAAGAGATCAAAACAGCAGACTGGGAAGAGTGAAGGACAGAGAGTCTCCTTTCCTCCAGTCTCTCCAGCCTGGTTTCCCCAGGGTTTGGGCCCCCCTTGCTTTTCTTTGGATTCCATAGCAACAGGGAGGACAGCACCAAATTTGCATATACATTTACATCCTTTCTTTCTGCATAATTCAACAGGTTCTGTGCATATTCATGAGACTGTGAGTGAAGGTGACTCTCCGAGTCCCTGCTCAAAACCTGGCTCTGGTGTTCCCTGCATGTAGTACATGGCCATAGCTCCGGACCCCCCCACCCCACACAGGCTCTGACTTGTTCCTGCCAAACCAACCCTGCTAACAACATCCCCCCTTGTTCCCCAAACAATGCCTTGCACTCCCCTATCTCCACACCTTTCCTCAGGCGTTGCCCCTCTGCCTGCCCTTCCCTCAGCATGATATTGTCAATGATACACGTGCACGCATGCACTCACTCACATGTGCTCACATGTGTGTACACATGAATTCTGGTGCAGGGAGTGACCAATGCTCACCTTGGCTCCCTGGTGGCGGAGGCTCCTAAGTCACACGTCTATCTGGGTGCTTCTGTCAAAGAAGGGAGTTCATGAAAGGATCACTGGGGGGGAGGCTGAGCTCAAGGCTGACAGATCTAGAAAGAGGAACCTAGGACACTGTGGCCTCCGTGTGGAAACTGACAGCCCCAAGTTCTAGCCAGAATAATCATAGCTAGAATAGAGCCAAAAGGAGCCTCAAGAACAGGACTGCGGTGGCTCAAATGGTGGGGGAGAGGGTACTGGGCCAAAAATCCTTTCAAAGTGCCAGGTCTTGAAAATTCTTGTGGGCGGGGCAGGGCTTCTCTGGGGCCTGATTCAGCCATATTTTGGTTTCACCATTGCCCCCTGGATCCCTATGATAGCCTCCTCACTGCTCTCCCTGCCCTGTGCCCTCAATCCACCTTCCACACTATAGCAGCCAGAGCTATTGAATACTAATCTTATATTTGACACTAGGGGCCTGGTGCACAAAAATCTGTGCACTCGGGAGGTCCCTCAGCCCAGCCTGTGCCCTCTAGCAGTCTGGGACCCCTCTGGGGATGTCCACGTGCTGGCGTGCCTGGTCAGCCTGGGTGAGGACCTAAGGGGCGTTTTCAGGCTGCCCACAGTCCCTTCAGGGTTTGAGTCCCTACTGGGGTACCTGGACAGCCTGGGTTCAGGCTGATGGCTGTTTGCAGGCTGGCCAAGCCCCCCAGTGGGGTCCCTCACCCCATTGGGGTGTGGCCAGCCTGGGTGCGGG